>JAWRVZ010000145.1:1125000-1287500 GCA_037043235.1 Rhodeus uyekii | reverse complement strand
TTAATAGCACTGGTTTGAACTCATTATCAGTATAAAATACATCTGTCCACAATCTCAAACAGTCAGACTCCAAACTCCATTATGGCCAAGACCAAAGAACTGTCAAAGGACACCAGAAACAAAATTGTAGACCTGCACCAGACTGGGAAGACTGAGTCTGGAATAGGTAAGCAGGTTGGTGTGAAGAAATCAACTGTGGGAGCACTTATTAGAAAATGGAAGACATATAAGAGCACTGATAATCTCCCTCGATCTGGGGCGCCATGCAAGATCTCACCCCGTGGGGTCAAAATTATCACAAGAACAGCGAGCAAAAATCCCAGAACCACACGAGGGAACCCAGTGAATGGCCTGAAGATACCTGGGACCAAAGTAACAAAGGCTACCATCAGCAACACACTACGCCAACAGGGACTCAAATCCTGCAGTGCCAGACGTGTCCCCCTGCTTAAGCCAGTACTGTCCGGGCCCATCGGAAGAGAGCATTTGCATGATCCACAAGAGGATTGGGAGAATGTCATTTGGTCAGATGAAACCAATATAGAACTTTTTGGTAAAAACTCAACTTGTCGTCTTTGGAGGAGCAAGAATGCTGAGTTGCATCCAAAGAACACCATACTTACTGTAAAGCATGGGGGTGGAAACATCATGCTTTGGGGCTGTTTTTCTGCAAAGGGACCAGGACGACTGATCCGTGTAAAGGGAAGCATAAATGGGGCCATGTATTGTGAGATTTTGAGCAAAAACCTCCTTCCATCAGCAAGGACATTGAAGATGAAACATGGCTGGGTCTTTCAGCATGACAATGATCTCAAACACACCGCCCGGGCAACGAAGGAGTGGCTCCGTAAGAAGCATTTCAAGGTCCTGGAGTGGCCTAGCCAGTCTCCAGATCTCAGCCCCATAGAAAATCTTTAGAGGGAGTTGAAAATCCGTGCTGCCCAGTGACAGCCCCAAAACATCACTGCTCCAGAGGAGATCTGCATGGAGGAATGGGCCAAACTACCAGCAACAGTGTGTAAAAACCTTGTGGAGACTTACAGAAAACGTTTGACCTCTGTCATTTCTAACAAAGGTTATATAGCAAAGTCTTGAGATGAACTTGTGTTATTGACCAAATACTTATTTTCCGCCATAATTTGCTAATAAATTCTTTAAAAATCAGACAATGTGATTTTTTTTTTTGAATTTTTTTTCTGATTCTGTCTCTCATTGTTGAGGTGTACCAATGATGAAAATTACAGGACTCTCTCATCTTTTTAAGTGGGAGAACTTGCACAATTGGTGGTTGACTAAATACTTATTTGCCCTACTGTATATACACATAAAAATGCTGAAGTGCCAAAGATTGTACGTGAACTGGAGAGAAATGTGATGGATGTGCCTCATGTAACAGGTAGATGTTAAATGCAGTGTGTGTGTGTACAGTCCAGTGTTGACTCTTAAAGTTAAGTGCGGTGTGTGGTATGCCTTATTGTGGGAGTATGCTGTAGGGTGTGTTAGTTTTGAATAGCCTGTGGGAAAAAGCTATCTCTAAGTCTGCTAGTGCGGGATCGGATGCTGCGAAGACGTCTTCCTGAGGGCAGTAGAGAGTGCAATCTGTGGGACAGGTGGCTGGAGTCACTGATGATCCTCCGGGCTTTCCTCATGCACTGCCTGCTATAGATGTCCTGGAGGGAGGGAAGCTCACCTCCAACAATGTGGCTGGCAGTTTGCACGACCCTCTTCAGAGCTATGCGGTTGCCAGCGGTGCTGTGTCCGAACCAGGCAGTGATGCAGCCCGTCAGGATGCTCTCTGTGGTGCAAGTGTAGAACGATCTGAGGATGCTGGAGCTCATTCCAAACTTCCTCAGTCGTCTCAGGAAGAAGAGGCGTTGATGTGCCTTCAGCACTGCGTCACCGTGTGCAGACCAGACGAGATCCTCACTGATGTTGACGCCGAGGAACTTAAAGCTGCTTACCCGCTCCACAGGTGTCTTGTCGATGGTGATGGGTTTGTGTTCTCGGCTCTGTCTCCTGAAATCCACCACCAGCTCCTTGGTCTTGTCGGTGTTGAGTGAGAGGTGGTTCTCTTGACACCATTTAGTCAGAGTGCTTACCTCCTCTCTGTAGGCCATCTCACCGTTGTCGGTGATCAGGCCTATCACCGTTGTGTCGTCAGCGAATTTGACGATGACATTGGAGCTGTGTGTGGCTGTACAGTCATGTGTGTATAGGCACACACACACTGTCTCTCTCTCACTCACTCTCTCTCACCCACACACACACACATACATACACACACACACACACACACACACACACACAGTCTCTTACTCATACACACACACACACACACACTCTGTCTCTCTCTCTCTTTTACTCTCTCACACACACACTTTATCTCTCTTTCTCACTCAATCACACACACACTGTTTCTCTCACTCACACACATACACACACACACACACTCTGTCTCTGTCTCTTTCACTCTCTCTCACACACACCGTTTCTCTCTCTCTCTCACACACACACACACACACACACACACACACACACACACTATATCTCTCTTTCTCTCTCACTCTCACACACACACACTGTCTCTCTTTCTCTCACACTCACTCTGTCTCTCTCTCTCTTTCACTCTGTCTCACACACACTATATCTCTCTTTCTCACTCAATCACACACACACTATATCTCTCTTTCTCACTCAGTCACACACACACACTGTTTCTCTCTCTTTCTCTCTCACTCTCACACACACACACTGTCTCTCTTTCTCTCACACTCACTCTGTCTCTCTCTCTCTTTCACTCTGTCTCACACACACTATATCTCTCTTTCTCACTCAATCACACACACACACACACAAACCCACTATATCTCTCTTTCTCACTCAGTCACACACACACACACACACTGTTTCTCTCTCTTTCTCTCTCACTCTCACACACACACACTGTCTCTCTTTCTCTCACACTCACTCTGTCTCTCTCTCTCTTTCACTCTGTCTCACACACACTATATCTCTCTTTCTCACTCAATCACACACACACACACACTGTTTCTCTCTCTCACTCTCTCTCTCTCACACACACACACACTTTTCAAGTTAGTATATATGAAAAAAAGTTATCAGATTTACATAACCGGAGTTACACTTACACTGGTTACGGTCACTATAAAAGCAGAGAATGGATAGCAATCAATGGGTTTGATCGATCAAAGGCAATGCATGAACTGATTAAAAATGCATCTGCTGAAGGCATAAATCGCACCAGTGTTGACTAGTGTGCAGTAATTAGTGCACACAGCGTTCATCAGCACAGAGGCGTGACTCGCGCGCCTGTCCCTTTAAATCTCCTCGGCTCTTTCCGGAGAGTCTCGGCGAGCTTCGCTGTCAAAACCGCTGCTGCAAACAGGGCAGTGACCGTATTTCTGCAGATATCTCTCATTTCTCGGGTTAAGTGGGAGCTGTGTCATAACAAAACACCTCTACTCCTGTGAAGCGACGCGAGCTGCCTCTCCACAAATGCAAGCTATTAAATGCGTGGTGGTCGGCGACGGGTGAGTGTTGTTTCGGGGAGCTGATGGAGAGCCCGTTGGTTTAATGCATGCATTCATAGTTCTGGCCTGCGCGTTTCATCGCTCGACAAACACGAAGCGTGTTCATGATGTGTGTGTGCAATGCCTGCAATTTTTTTTTTTTTTATCTCTACAGCTATTCTAATGGGCGCATTACAACGTGAAAAACGGTTGTTGTTTGATGTCTTTGTGTGTTATTTTGAATCACTGATGCACGTGCGTCTGGCGCTTTACGTTGTTTATTAGGCATTAAATGCACAGAAATATGTCATTTTAGTGTTGTACTACTGGCCCATGTTGAATGGCACAAGAAACGCTATGGTTACCACTCCCTCTTACGCGCACGCGCGTGCACGAGAAGTGTGTGGCGCGCGTGCATGTTTGAGATTCCCTGCTATTGGAAGTTCGAGTCGTTCAACGAATCGGTTCTTTTGAACATTCGGTTCGATAATTTGATTCGACGTTATTTTACGAGATCGTATGATTTTTTTTTTATTTTTTTTTTTTTATTTAAAGACAAGCACAAGGCAAATATAAGACATAAATGTCAAATGAACATGCATGTATAAAATGCATAAAAAAATAAGTGTTGTATAATATTAGGGCTGCTACATGAATATGAAACTCTTTAAAATTTGTTTCATATGCTTTTTTTGTTTTGTGATCTCATGTTTGAAAGAGACCAGTGTTATAATAAGGTAATATGTTATGTTCTTTTTGTCCTAAGAATATAAAACTTATTAAAAGATTAATAACATAAATTTTGTTTTTCAGAATAAAATACAAATAAAATGTCACGGAGTCTAAAGAGTTCTGTTTAATTTTAAATCATTTTTATTTTAAAGTCAGTCCAAAATGTAAGGAAGAAGTTCAAGATCTTCAAATGATGTTAGAAAAGAACATTTATCACAAACAGTATGACTATAATGGCTGCATTTACAGGATAACTGTAAAACAATTTTGAAAAATTTTGTTTTTACTTTACCATATAAATATGTTATTTCTAAGAATTTTTTTGAGGGAGGAATGAACTTTTCTAAAACGTTTATCAAAAAAGGAGAGGCCGTTTACAAAAGTTGAGGACTTTGTAAGGTTATATTATTAATATCGACATCTGAGAATTTGGTTAAAATTAAGCCTTTGCGGATGGCCTTAATTACTTTAAATTCTTTGTCATTCACAAAAATGATTAAGGTGTGTGTATAATTACCCATGCAGAATTTTAATTTTACATGTTAATTGTACAGGTAAGTGTGCAATCCCTTGATTAATGCGCACAATTATATCTGTTGCGTCAAATAATCAAATACGATGACGAAATGAAGAAAAGCATGTTACCATACTCTTTATGCTAATTCCTATCTTAAGAGTAAACTTAGTTTTTTTTTTTTCAATGCCCATTTACGTTTGTAGAGAAATAATGTATCCATCTATAGAGAGAAATCATGATATGCCTTGTTTTAAATGACACAAAATAACCTTTTTTTTTTAGTTGTATTATTAGCAACCAAAAAAAGGTCAAATGAGTTTGAATGGGCCGTGTTTGGGAAGATCCGGATGAGTGGTGTGTTTCATTGGTAATGGAGGGGTTTCCCTCCGGCGGTGTGAATCTGGGACAGGGTCTGTCGCTCTCTCACACACTCACACATGCAACCGTGTTCCTGATATATTGTTCTGACCTCGTGGTGTTTTCACCGCTGATTCCTCTTCGTCTCTGAGTTTTATTTGACTGCACATGAATGCTCTCTAAAGCGGAGCTGCTCTTGTGTTTCCAGGGCGGTGGGTAAGACCTGTCTGCTCATCAGCTACACCACAAATGCCTTCCCCGGCGAGTACATCCCCACAGTGTGAGTATATGTGTGCAAATGCTAGATACTTATATTAGATACTAGATAGATAGATACTATATATACTTTGAAACCACATGTGCCAGATGTGGCCCAGATCTGGGCCGGCACCATGTTTGGTCTGGGTATATGATTTAGTGTAGAGAACCCCTCTGTGAAATTCAGATGCTTGTGATGTAAATCCATGAGAACTTTGAACAGCGTCAAGTCACCTTTATTTATACAGTGCTTTTTAAAATGGAGATTGAAAATAATGCAACACAACTTGTATTGGCTAGAAGAGCCAATCAAAAACATTGATGAATATTGTTAAGTGTCTCCAACTAAGCAAACCAGAGGCGACGGCGGCCAAATGGTTACCAAATAGACCGTGTAACAGACATAAAATGCATATAAATATGTCATCACTCTATATCTGCCAATAATGTGTCTTAAGGGCCAGTCACACAGCCGATCACTCACAAATCACGCACAGATTGGGTTTGTACGTGCTTGTGCGTCGAGAAATTGACCAAAGTATTCCACGAAAATTTGACGCACACATGAAACGTGCGCGGTTTTGAACCAGTTCCGACGCATAAGCACTGATGGCCGATGCGTGTCCATCGCATAGTCACGCATACTCGACACATAAACTACGCACGCCGACTCATGAATAACGCACACAAAAAATGTTTTTGAACCGTTCAAAACTCAAAATCACGCACAAACCGCCTTCGACGCACCTCCACTCACAATCACTGACGGTCCACGTTCGTTCCACCGAGGAATTACGCATACGATGCACGCTCCGCGCAGAAACGAAAATCTGTCCGTAATTAATGCGTTTTCGCTGTGTGACTGGCCCTTTAGTTTTATGATCAAAGATCTGTAATTCGGTCCAAGATGATGACGATTGAGAGATGAATAAATAAGGCTGGTCATTTGATGACAACTCATATTTTAACACTTAAAAAAAAAAAAATTATAAGTACTATTACACTAAAAGGACTTTTACTTGCTCAAAGTGTGAAATCAATCTGATGTGTATTATAGATTGTGTGCAACAGGTTTGTCAGCAAAGTTTTGATCATGTTGATGGGGTTAAGACTGAGTTGTATTTCAATGAATCATATTCAACCTTCTGGTTTATTTATACACCTTCATAAAGGTGAAATAAACTCCAATGTTGCAGTTAATAAAAGTTTTTGCTAACCAAGTCTTTGCTTTAGTTCTGTATACATTGTTTCTACAATAATAACTTTGATCATATGGGATGATTTATCTGTGTGATTTGCATTTCAATAAGACAATTAGTCTAAAGATCTAATGAACTGCATCCTGATGCTTTATGGGAGAAATCCCAAAAATGTGAGCCGATTCACTCAATGGCATTGTGGAATGTGTTTCTGAGTGATTGCTTTATTCGTTATGGAGATGAACAAGCGTTCAGGAATTGTTGACGTGGCAACAAGTGAATTCTGACCATTTGTCTCATTCTCAATGTTTAAGTCAATGTGCATTATTTTAGGTTTGACAACTACTCTGCCAATGTGATGGTCGATGGCAAACCAGTGAACCTTGGCTTATGGGATACAGCAGGACAGGAAGACTATGACCGCCTCCGTCCCCTCTCGTACCCGCAGACGGTGCGTGACATCTATTTATTTTTGTTAAAACTTCATTTACTAGTTTAGGCCAACTACAAAAATGAGTAAAGACAGTTGGAGACTATTTTAAGCCAAATGGTTGAATCCCATAAATTCAATCACCTGTAATGCGCCATAATTGCTTATTAATTATGACCAATAGGTAGCGCTGACTCTAAAATGATTGGGTTTGGTCAGGTTTGACGTGATTGTCAAAGCCTTGCAGAAATGCATCCTGAAAGCCAGTTTGGAATCATGCCGGCAAATTCGCTGATGTGGGACATGAGAATTTCATCTATCGACATAAAATCTATATCTTTTTGCCATCTTAATTTCCTTGGGCGGGCAGATACTATTTGATCTACGGACCGGGGGTTGGGGACCACTGTGCTGTACCAAATCTACAGAGTGTGTAGTCTTGTGTGTGTGTGTGTGTGTGTGTGTATTTATTTTTTTGCCAAACCATTAAAAAGTTAAGGGGGGGGAGCAGTATCTCCTGACCAGTAGGTGGCACTGCAGTGAAACGGTGTAACACACACCAAGTTTGTTCCGAATTGGATAAAGCCCTTTGGCTTGCCCTTCATCGAATTCACTCGTTATTCGGAAATGGTTTGACTTAACTTTAATTCCGCAGTTTTTTTTTAATATTATTATTTTAAATCAGCATTATCTGGTTTTTGATGGTTGTGGAGAGCAGAGCAACAGTGTTAGAAAATGCAGGTTTGTCTGAATTTTCATGGCGGAAAATGACGTGCAACTTTGGACCATTGGACCGCCATGCTGGATGGATTGAGTTTGAGGTGCAGACGTTTTCCTGCAAGCATTTGTATGAACGGCCATAGATTCAAGAGTGGAGGAGGAAGAATAATGGATAGATAGCGGTTCAATGGATCGCACAACTCATGATGGTTCTTGATTCATGGATTGGATCATTTTTCAGATTAAATTTTTTGTAAAATTTATATTTTAAAATATATTTTTACACTTATATTTGCCAGTTGCATGTCAAATGTCACTTTGCTTTCCATTTATTGCTGAAATGACACTTCAAGTAGTTTCACCGCGGCAAAAGCCACCAGCCTAATGAATAAAGTTCAAACCAAAGGGCAAATGAACCGTCAGTGAAAAAAAAATATCAAATGCACTAATTACAAGCATTGTTTTTTTTAAGAGTGTAACAAAATTACACAAAGTAAGATTAAACTCCAGTGTTCAGAATTAATCCTTGTATATCCATCACTCCACAGACATGAAACTTACAATTTGAACATTGGTTGGTGCATTGTTTCTTTCGTGCCGTTGAATTCTCATAATTAAGTGAATGTCCTCTTATCCACGCAGAACAACAGGAAGCACGTACGTCTTTCAATTGGGTCAACAACTGATTTCCCCTCTGTTTTCTTTACAGGATGTGTTCTTAATATGCTTTTCTTTGGTGAGTCCAGCATCCTTCGAGAACGTCCGTGCAAAGGTTGGTGCGACTCATTTTATGGTTGTTTTCGAAATATCGTCTCTGTCGTTCTTTCGCTGTAATCTGAGCCTGCCGTTCTGTGCCGCAGTGGTACCCTGAGGTGCGGCATCACTGCCCCAACACTCCCATCATCCTGGTGGGCACCAAACTGGATCTGCGGGATGATAAGGACACCATAGAGAGGCTGCGGGACAAAAAGCTGTCGCCCATCACCTACCCACAGGGCCTGGCCATGGCCCGCGAGATCGGTGCGTAGCGCTTCTGCATTCAGCTGTTATTGAGCCGCTCTGCGGGTGAGTGGGACGCTGGTTATGCGCTCATATGTTGGAGTGGGAGCACAAAGATGCCAATTGTCTTACCGGTGGCGGTCCAGCGTGAGCCGGGGACGTGGGGGAGGAGAAAGATGTTCGGAAAACAAAATGGCCTTTCCTAGAGAAGGGCTCTTTGTCGTGTGCGTGCAGGATTTCTCACAGCCTGCCAGAAACCGTAAATCAGTGGCAGGAGTTTATCCTAGAGTCTGTTATTCTCTACTGTTTAAACCTTAAGGGTTGGTAAGAATTTTGTATTTATTTTAAGTAAGAAATTAATGCTTTTATTCAGCAAGGATGCATCAAATTAATCCAAAGCTACAGTAAAGACTTTAATAATGTTTCAAGATTTCTATTTTCAATTTCAAAAAAATCTTTTTATTCATTAGAGGACAGTTTCCACAAAAATATGAAAACAGTTTTCAACTCTAATAATAATCACAAATGTTTGTTGAGCATCAAATCATCATATGATAATGATTTCTGAAGGATCATGTGACACTGAAGACTGGAGTAATGATGCTAAAAATACAACTTTAATCACAGGAATAAATGACACTTTACTATATATTCACATAGAAAACAGCTGTTTTACACTGATATAATATTACACTGTTTTACTGTATTTATCATCTAATAAATTCAGTTTTGGCAAGCAGAAGACTTTTTTTTTTTCCTCAAATGTATTAAAAAAACCTTACCCCCAAGTTTCTATAGGGTTGCACAATTTGACCAAACCATGTACAGTAATTGCAATTTTACTAGAAAAAAATGCGATTGTATTTTAAAATGCTGTGCTGGTTTGTAGGGCAACACAAATATGGCCAAAGTTTTGTGATTGCATATTAAATATAAATAAAACTAAGAAATATTAAAAATCACCCAAAATTAAAATAACCCCATAATGTACTAATCATCAAGCCTTTTTTTATTAGCATTTAAGTGTTATTTTGTAATTATAAGTATTTATTTCGATTAATTGTGCAACCCTAGATTTTTTTTTTTTTTTTTTTGTGCTCTTCCAAGTAGAGCAAGTGTCCAAAAAAACTCCCATTTTAGCAAACTCAAGGCTTTTAAGTGGCGCTTGCAAAATCAAGGTCAAGGGTTCGATTCCCAGGGAACGCAAGAACTGATTAGAATGTTAATGTTTCTTGAATGCAATCTCGTTTTTATGCCGCAGGTGCCGTGAAGTACCTGGAATGCTCCGCTCTGACTCAGCGAGGGCTAAAGACTGTATTTGACGAGGCCATCCGCGCCGTCCTCTGCCCTCCACCCGTCAAAAAACGTGGCAAGCGCTGCACTCTCTTCTGAGTAAAAGCGACGACAACTCCTGGTTCCCAAACCCACACAAAACTACAATATTTTTAATCAGCCTCTTGGAAAATATATTGTACTTCTCTCACAGGTTCGGTGACAGCCGTCCATGACGTTCTAATGCACATTACATGTATCTGAACCATTGGCTAGACGCGTCCAGTCGGAGGGAAACCTTGTGGTAGATTGTTTTTCGTGGCCTCAAGCGCCCAGAGATGTAATATTCCATTTCATATTGTTTTATATGAGAAGTTTTAGTGGTCCAGTGTAATTGTTGACATACTTTAAGGAAGTGTTTCTTGGTGTTGTAAAGGAAGAAATGGGAAAGTTCTCTTGATTTAGACGGTCTTGTACAAAGCTAACCATTCGCAGTATTAGCGTTCCTGTCGGCGTTGAAGTCAACATGAAAGTCAGCCGGATTGTGAAAATTGTTGTAGTGCAAGTAAGTCTAGTTTTGTAAGTTGTCATTACATATTGGCAACAGATTTTCATCTCTTCAATAACATGCGTGTGTGAAATTAAAGGGTTGGATCATCCAAAAATGAACATTTTTTTTGCATCGTTTACTCGCCCTCAAGCCATCCTAGGTGTATATGACTCTCTTCTTTCAGTTATATTAGAAATTAAATCTGGGAAGAGCCAACATACTAATGGGAGTGAATGGCGACTGATATTTTGAAGCCCTATTATAAAGCTGATAAAGTTATAAAGATGGATATTTTTCTTCCAAAAACGCATGGCTTCAGAAAGCCTTTATCAACCCCATGGAATCGTAAGGATTACTTTTATTATGGATGGGGTTGATAAAGGCTTTATGAAGCCATGCGTATTTGGAAGAAAAATATCCATATTTATAACTTTACCAGCTATACTTTAATGATGGATGCACTTTTTTTTGGGCTTCAAAATCTCAGTTACCATTCACTCCCATTATAAACTTTGGAAGAGCCAGGATATTTTTCTGTATAACTCTGATCGTATTTGACTGGAAGTCATACACAGCTAGCATGGCTTGAGGGTGAGACAATTATGGGGTAATCTCCATTTTTGAGTGAACCATCCCTTTAAGAAACTAAATGGGGTGCGTTTGATTTCATGATGACTTTAAACACCATGCAGTTTTGAACACTAGATCTTTTCTTCTCGACTCTTTAACAACTTGGCCATTCCAAACACTGGAGATGGAAACTGTGAACAATTATGTCTCTACTTTTGTCAATACAAACTAATGGATGAATTAGTGAATGCACTGTTTTTGGACTTTCTTTTCTAGTTTTCTATGTACGGACAGACCACTTTGATCCTGATCTGTGACGATTACAGCTTAATCACAATCCCAAATCTCCGAGCTCTATATGAACAAATGCCCATTAGCGGGTGAGTGCGAGTGACTTGCATGCCTCGACGAGAAGCTGAATGTGTCTTTAATGGAAGGGCATGCATGGGCATTTGATCCTGACCATTCCCACTTTGGAAACCTTGTTATGTGGCGTGAGTGTTGGGCGTTCATCCGTGACGTGATTGGCTGTCGGGTGCGAGTCGTCTACATCGGTGCTGCAGCACTTCATTTGTAAATAACTCTCGAAATTGACAAAAAAAAGATGATAATCTTCACAGCTGCCAAAAGACATTTCCATGATGTAAGATAGTATATTTACAAAATGTTTTAGATGAGGAATGCATTAATTAATAAATCTATTCATGTTTTACCCTTATCCTTTTGACCATGTGCTTTAATCATTTTTAATAAATTACATTAAAAGTATAATCAGATATCATGCATGTTTTGTGTGTCGTGATGCAAGTCTTCTGAGTCTGTTTCCTGAACTCCTCCTTTAATATGCTCATATTTGTCTATTTTTCAAGTAAGCAAGTCACTCGAGGCTTTTTTTTAATATAAATTAATTTTAAATCTTGGCTGCATGATTGTTCATATCACTGAAAAATGTGAACTGTGTGACCGTGATAATTTAAATATTCAAGTGCAAGAAGACACGAAGGGAACTCAATCGTGTGGAAAGTTTTGTGCGTGTCAATATCCAAAGCGTTCGACCAGAAAGAGAGTCTCAAACGTTGAGCAAATATTAAACTGAGCTCTCTTTCACATCTTCTTGCACTTCAGCAAACAAATTAAAACTTATAACATATGATGTAATGTTATGTCTTGAATGTAAACCGTTGAGGAAGTAAAATCATGTTTATCAGAACATTAGATCTTTTAAAGTGACAGCAGCCTAATATTCCTGCAGCTCTCTGTGTTTTTAATCTAATCAAACGATAAAGAAAACCTATCACTCATTGCTCTTGACTGAATGTGACTTTAATAAGGATGTTTAACTTCTACAGTGAAGATTATGCGGCGTTATTATACTTTTGCTTGCTTTATTGAATTTCTATAACCTGAAATCGAGTCAGACAAACCTGATAAAAATGAAATGCGCTTTTTATTTCATCAGTATCTTTGTTATATTTGGTTTATTTTACTTGTAATTTAATTATTTGATCTGACTTTTCTTACTGAGTGTTTACTTGTCTAATATTTTAACTTATATTAGTTAGGCTAGTAGTTTTAGCTGTGCTATGGAAACTGGAGCAGAGAATTGTACATTTTCACTGGTATCGAACCTTTTGCTGTTGGCATTTTATTACCAGGGCCCAAAAAGTTCGCTTTAGGCCCTGCTTCTATATATGAAGTTGTATATATGAGTATATCCATGTACGTAGAGTACACTTGTGTAAAATTAGATATATAGCGCATCTCAACTGCTTGATTGCTTGCATATCGTAAAATATAAACTATATTATAACACAGCTTTAATGCTTGATCTGATATAACTTTGACAGACAAAGTAGGAAATTAGTTTTGCATCACTGTTACAAATACCAAGTCATACTATATAAAGAAAACCTTTAGTCTCTCACACATAAAAATGGTCTAGATTTCATTATGTAACTTATTCAATCTTGATGCATGAAGGAATATTTCAATTTAATTTGATTAATCTGCTAACCTTGGCAATAAGACATGAAGATATTAAGATATTATAAACGCATCAAAGTGCATTGTGAAAAGCAGAATTCAAATAAAATGGACTTAAAAGGATATCTGGATTGAATCGCTGGCCTGAGTGTGAATGCTGATCTCTTCTGGCCGCACATGATATTACAGGACATAAAACCCACTGTATCGTCATGGCAACTGGAACTGGCTGGATGGATGGAGAGACCGTGACTCTTATGAGGCCCATATGAAGTCAACAGAGCAACAGCTGTTCAACGCTTCACTTTAGTTTAATATGCAAGCTTGTCTAGTGTGTTGCATTTTAAACAAAAACAGAATTTCTGTTACATTTCCTCATTCAAAATTCCAAACCAGATTTTCTTTATTCACCAAAGGAAATATTTAGTGGAATGTTCATGCTGCTCATTTCCATTCAGTGGAGATAAAAAAAGGGGAAAAAATTCCTCTATAAGAGCAATCCGAACAACTCATGCTCCATAGTTCCTTACACAAACAGACCCACACCAATGAGGAAGAGTAAATATGAGTTGGAACCGAAATGCATCTCTTCATTCACCTGTGCTTCGTTTTTAGCAAGCCAGAAACCCCCCGTCCACGGGCAGGATCACGCCATTAGTCATGGCACTCTTATCGCTGAGGAGGAAGAGGATGGAGTGCACCACGTCCTCCACTTCTAAACAACACCATAAGAAAGATGGAGGATCCGTTAACGGAACAGACACACACAGTAAAGTTAGCTCTATTCGGACAGGATCTGTTTCACAAGCCATACTCAAACGCTAATTGTTTCTCACGTAGATGTAACAGTAGGAATAGATTAATATAACCGCTTCTTTACATGAGGTAAACATAAAGCTGCCTGGTTTATGATTTTATGCCTTAATAACAGCCCATTTCAAATCTTTACAGCTTTTCGAATGGCATTGTGCTGAAAATAAGAGGGAAGTATGAACAGCCACTTCTATAAACCTTATTTAAATAGGGTTAAAATTAGAGTTGAGCTGGATACTCGGCTGAAACGAGTATCCGGTACGGATAAAGCACTTTTGCCGAGTACGAGTATTATACGAGTCAATATCTGTGCTCGGATTGAATAAAAATCCTCATTGGGTAGCTGACTGTGTCTGCGTTCTGTGATAGACTAGTCACAGCACCCCTCCCCTACACATGCAGATTTGCTGTGTCCTGCTCTGCTCATTCACGCGCAGAACGCTGAGAAGAGAACAGCTCTCTTTCTCTCTGTCTCTACCTCAGTCACTCAGGTTCGCAGGTCTTTTCCGTTAATGTTTAGAGTTTCTTCAGCTTCAGATTTGTTTTTTATTTCGGTTTGTTTGTAGAACTTACTTATTAACCAGTAGAGTTCTGGTAAATGTGGGGTTTGTTCAGACGTGGTGCTCGGGAGAATGCGACTAACGTTGTGTCTCTGCCTGTTCCGTCTGCTGGCTCTAACCAGTTTTTTGACTTCACGCAAAAAATAATGATTAAAAATTGTGTTTTCTTCATAATTGCAACCGCATGAGTTGTATTCATTGTTGCAAATCTTGTTCTGTATATAGCTTGTTTGTTTATCGTGCTCAAAACCACTGATCTGAAGCTCAATGCTGATGCTGTCATGTAAATAGTTTTCTAATCAGCAATAAATATAACAATTTCTGATCAACCCATATCAATTGCTTAATTAAAAATAACACACCGGTTAAAGCCCCGCCCATTTCAGAGTTAAATCCCACCCAGTACGAATCCAGATACAGATAATTCAAATGGTTAACAGATACCATCTGATACTGTTAAAATATTAGATCAATTCATTTAAAAATATATAGGCCCTTCAAGCGGATGACCTTCACACACTCCCTCCTCTGTAATAAACACACAGATGTTAATCCGTCTGAATCGCTGGATGAAACCACAGACGCCTGGTGAGAAGAATTAAAACTCAAACTAGATTTGGAAAACGAGCTGCTCCGAATAGGGCTTATGATTGTGGACAGATTTTGACATTCTGGTGTTTCATAAGCCTCAAAGGTTCACAGTCTGCCCCTGATGTCTCTAAAATGCGCTTACACAATCTTTGCTAAATCAGAGAGAGAGAGAAGCGTTAAATAACCCAGCAGAAGAGGGACAGGAGCAGAAATGCATTCTCATCGTTGCAATCAGAGGACATTTATTGGCAGATGAATCCTGATGATTGAAACGATGAGACACACAGGGAAAGAGGAATGGTTATTTTACTTTCACAAACACAGGCTTACCTGCAAATTTCCCCAGCGGGATCCGGGATGTCATGCTCTTGGACTTTTCCGGGTCACTCCACGCAAGCTTCCCCATCTCTGTCATCACCACAGTTGGGTTCACAGAGTTCACTCGGATCTGTCCAGGTCGGATTACACAACATAATGCTAAAATCACATTTATATATTATAAAACTGGCAAAGATTTGATTTTAGATTAATCATTTTCAAAACCAAATTTAACAATCAAACCAACTATAATATTGACAATGATAATAATAACAACAACAATAATAATATTTTGATTATATTATAAAAAAAAAACATTATGGAAAATATGTTGATCAATAACTACAAACCACTAATTGGTCTTAATAACAACAATAATAACACATTTAAACACATAAAAACACTACGCATTTTGTTGTATTTACCGCTTTTATATATATTATTTAAATGTAATAATACTTGATTTAGACTAAATCTGCAAGCATGTATTTACCATTTTTATGTTGTTATTTTTATACTTTTACTTATTTTTTTACTTGATTAATAATCATAGTAAAATTTAATCAAATATAATATTTATATTAAATACATATATATTACTATTATTATTCATAATATTAATAATAATAATCATCATCATCATTTAAATTATTAATGTAAAGAGTTAAAACAGTGTTCGTTCAGGCAAGATATAAATTATGTTCATTGTTTAACAATGTTTATGGCGTATGACAGGCGTTATGACTTGTGGATTTCAATTATTTTCATATTTCCAGAGAAAACCAGTTTGTCTACCAGTCAAGGAAAAGCAACAAGCTGGGGAATATTACCATCCACTCCCTAATTTATGGCGATGCACAAACAACTTGGTCATAAATATGCATTATTATCTGTCAGCAATTACACTCAATTCTCCAAGTAATTTCGAGGCGGTCAGTAACACACCCAAACATTTAATCGCTGCTTTGAGACGTTCAGCAAACAGATTGATCTTTTGTAAAGAGGGTGGATGCTGACTCCTGGCAAGACTGATCATCGAATGACAGATTTATTTTCAACTCTCAGTGACTAACCTGATACGGCCCCAACTCCAGCGCCATCACCCTGGTCAGCATGTCCAGCGCTCCTTTAGTGGCACCTTCATAAAACACCAGTGATTTATTAAATGTGCATTTTCAAAAATATGCTTCAGTGTAAGACAAGTTTGATTCCAGAAATATTTAAGAGCATTCTCCAGGAAAACAGACCATTCACTTCTGGTATACTACATCTTCATTGGTCAGAAATTGAATTCTGTGGTCAAAAATGTTTGTATAATGACCCTTAAATTGTATAATTGACCATCATCCCAGAAATTAATTTTCTATACAGCTGTGCTACATGATATCTCGTATTCACTGTAATAAACTAATTAAACTTCAATCCATGCATTTATTTCCTTTTCTCTATATTATCCATGTCCAGTTTATGTCTCATATCGTACATACTGTTCAGTGAACATTCAATACATTTTTAAAGTGCCCCTATTACGCTTTTTCGAATATACAGTAATACCTTGAGACACGAGCATAATCCGGTCCAGACACGAGCTCTTAACTCGAATTGCTCGTATCTCAAATCATTTCCCCCATAAGAAATAACAGGAAGAAAAATTATCCGTTCCAGCCTTCTAAAAAACTCCCTTATTAGTGCTAATAATGATGAAAAAAACATGTTTTTAATTGCTATAGAGACATGCACACAAAAGCTGTATATAATGATTCCTGTGAAATAAAATAAAATGTGGTTTTAATTATGAGTTCTTACCTTCGAGACAGACGATACAGTAGCGGCTAATGGCGGCATGTGCGGCGGAGGAGGGGGATAATTTAGATTACATAGATAATGCAAACACAATACGGAAGACTCGCGGGAGATACGTACAGAAGTCGACTATGGCGGAAAATCCATGCCAAAAAGAAACGAGCGCAAAACCGATGTTTGTGTGCGTGTAAATTACAGATCTACACGCAGAAAAACGGGAGCCCGTGAGCTCATTTTAATCCTTTGCGCGCATGAAATCTCATCTACATGCAATACGCATGCATGCGAACATTTCCCAAAAGAATTTACTCGATCTTCTCTCGACTGCTGTGTTTGCTCACGCAAACACGTGAAGTGAACGAGTGAGGCGGCGTGGGCTCTGAGTGCTCGACCCCCTAGCATCGCCGTCTGTAAGCTGCTCGTATCTCAAATATTTACTCATATCTCAAAGCAAAAATTGACTCAAAGGCTTGCTCGTATCTCGGAATACTCGTATGTCGGGATGCTCGTATCTCAAGGTATTACTGTATTACGTTTCATGCAGTGTTTACAGCTGTTTGTGAATGTAAAAGTTGTAAAGCCAAAAGTGCATGACAAATACAGTAGAACCCTGACTTACGAAATACTCTACGTACGAAAAGTTCAACGTACGATAAAAGATTTTGGGTTTTTTTTCTTCCGAGTAACAACAAAATGAAGGAGATGCGAAAAACGAACTCTTGGCCGAAGGCGACGATTTCCGAGTTTTGTTTTGAAATTCGCACGCCACTGACCCGGAAACTCGTACCAATCGTGCGTATCAAACCGGCGTTCCTCTCCCATTTCATTTCACTATGAAAGAGAAAGTGAAAGAGAAGAAGAGGATGCTCTCCATGGAGACGAAAAGGGAGATAATTGAGCTGGGATGTCCTTGTCATACCATACTGAACAAGCATAGCTTTATTATAAAATTAAATGAGGTGTTTTCGTGGGCTTGGAACGGATTAGGCAATTTACATGCAAAAGCCTGACCGACTTACGAAAAGATCGACTTTCGTCGCGGTTCTACTGTAGTGTTATTGCTCAGTCTCAGTCCTGTTACATGATCTACTTAGGTCTAAATTGGATACCCACCCTCAAACACTTTACAAGCCCTTCCAAATAATCAAGACTCGTTCACCTATTGTAAAAAAGAAATGAAAAGGCCTTGTGGAAAATCCATCTCCCCCAGGCCTGGGATAAAGCTCCCGACTCACAGTAAACGGCGTGCTCTTTCAGGGCACACTGCGAGGCTTGACTCGAGACGTTCACGATGGATCCTCCAGTTCCTCTGGCCTTCATCCCTCGAGCCACTATCTACAATAAATACACACAATACCATTAAAAGTGTGTAAGCATTAATAAAACTCGTTATGAAATGGGTTCGGTCTCTGCTTACTTGAGCAACATGAAGTGCAGCTTTCACATTGACACTGAAAGACCTGCAAAAGACATCATAAATGCAGTCCAACTATTTTAAAACACACATATTATCATGTGTGAGTGATATTTCAAAGCCCTACATGTCAATCTGATCTGGCGTGACTTCTAGGAAGGGCTGAAGCGTAGCGTAGGCTGCATTGTTCACCAGAAGATCCACCGGGCCGACGGCTTTCAGTGCCTCGTCTGTGGCATCCCAGTCCGACAGGTCCACGCACACCGGCTTAATGGAGGGACACTGGGGATCAAACGCATCACAAAGAGATTTTCCATTGTCACGGTCTGGCTGAATGAGACCTATAAAACATAAAGGAGCAGCAGGCTCTCTTGGGATGCAGAAGAATGTGATGCTTGGAATTGATGCGTGGTTGTGACAATAGATCCGCAGGGTTTTGTCTCGGACCATGACCGAGGGGTCATTACCTCCTGCACTAGGCTATCCAGGTTAGCCTTAGTGCGTGTGACAGCCATGACCTCTGACCCACAGCGTGCCAGAGCCAGTGCCGTGGCCCGTCCGATCCCTAGGAGGCATTGAGGCATCGTCAACAATTCGATGCGTCATCATACTTAACAAGAGTCATTTGGAAAGTTCAAAGCATGGTTAAAATGCACTTATTGCGCACTTTTAAAGGACATCATGCCATTCCAAGCCTGTATGACTTTGGACGATATTTTTAAGAATTTGATGTACAACATACAATGTGTCATTTAAACCCTTGTGAAAAAGAAGTGCACTTAATTGTATTTAATGTGTACTTAAAAAAAAAAGACAAAAAAGTAAAAAAAAAAAAAAAAAAAGTAGAGAAGAAATAAAAGTAAATTGAAATAAAAGGCCACTACACTTTCATGTCTGTTTCTTAACCCACTTCTAGAAAGTGCACTTTGTAATAATGTGGGAAGTTTAACTTCAAAGTACATTGTAAATTATTAATAATATTTTGTCATGCTTTATAAGACGTTCTAAACATACTAAAGCGCTTAAAGTTGGTATCAAACAGAAGTTGAGCTAGTCTTTTCTTCCCTATTGTGACATATATCCGAGTGAAACGGCTCTTAAACATCAACAAATGTAGGCTGGGAATGGATTTTGTCCAAAAGGAAATGATTGGAGGTTTGTGGTTTCCTACTGGTGAACAGTAAACATCAGAAAAGATGGGAGGAAAAGACATTTTGATTGCATAAGCAATTGGACTTATGGACTCAACTGTACTTTCAAGCTCGTCTTCCTCATTTCAAAACAAGTGTGTGTTCAAAAAGTAAATTGTTATATTAATTCACTAGCCAAAGGAAGCAAACAAACCCAATGACGTCACACGTTGTGATATCGCAAGATGGCGGCGCCCTAGCAACAAAATCTTTACCAAAACACCCTTTTTTCTTTAAAAAGGTCAAAGTAGTCACGTTTGTAGATACATTTTTTTTTATCAAAGAAGAAATCAGTTTACTAAATAATGTAAACTTAACTGGCCGCTTAATTTCCACTTTAATGTGAAGAATTCACCAATATAATTGGTCTTCAGTAGCGACGCGTTGTACGTAAATGCGTGGAAAAGAGCGGCCAGGACGATCTTCACAATCTCTCCTTTTGCATTCCAAACTATACAAAACACCCAGTTCTTACGAGGGAAGAACTGTCCCTTTAAGTATTTAAGCTTACCTTTGCCAGCTCCAGTCACCAAAGCACGCTTTCCACTAAATGATATCTCCATACTTTCTTTATCCAGTCCAAGTCCAGCCTCGCAAAACTCCTCAAGTGAAACTTAAAGTGCAAGAAAAGCGTATTAAGGTAGACAACAGATACGCGGAAATATTGCAAGAAAATACTCAATCTGAAGTTTGTTTGGGTCGATGAACCGAGCGAAGGTCGACAAACCTCATTCCTCACATGATCAACTCATTTTATTCACTTTTCATGGCTCTTCTCTCTCGCCATTGAAAGTGTGGCATCTGTCTTCTTCACATGAGGGCACTAGTTAGTATGCAGTGTCTCATAGCCAGTTTTCACTTCTGCATTTGCTTTCCATTCCTCCACCATATTGATTAATGTTTATCTCACTTTAAAGGCACCATGATTTCTTCCATGGTATGTGGGGAGAAATACTGTGGAAGTGAAATGTTGTCCACCCACTGACTTTCTTCAAAATATCATCCTTTCTGTTGAAAAAAGAAACTCATACAGGGAGAGTAAATGATGGCAGATTTGTTTTTTGGGGTGAACTGTCTCTTTAAGCTTTATGTAATTTATTTTTGGAGCCCCAGACTTCAGAGTACACAACAGAAATTAAATATTCTGTAAACACATATTACTTGGTAAGGACTTTCTGTTGAAATGCAAATGCTGTGGTTATTCAACTTCATTAAAATAACAAAAACACTGGCATATGAGGTTCATTAATGATCAATCAATGGCTAAAATAGAGCAAATGGATTCCCCGCCATGCGTAATTCAGAGTACTTTTATATTTATGCATTTTAGTGTTTTTTGCATACATTTTATCAGTTCATACATTACTGATAATCAAATTCCATGAGCTTTTACTGCATAAGCCACAAGAACTCTGTAGTGGGTAATTTATTATTTATATGCAACATTTTAATAAACTTTATTCTGAAAATATGTGAGTTAATCAACACCCAGGGAAGAAAACAATTCAAAGAATAATAAAATCAACTACTTTCCACGCAGGACAATTGTAGTATCGTATATTTTCGCATTGCAATAACAGGCACCATGTTCAAATGAATCACGCATACACTGACACAAGCGTAATAAATAAATGTATTAAAATGAAAATCATACTTTAAAACATTATCAGTCATCAGATTAAAAAACAACAACATTCAACTACAATAGCGCTTGGTAGAGAAAAGTCACATTTATCAAGTGTTTGTCACTGTAAAAGAGAAACCATAGTCATTTTGGCATGTTTACGCAGACCACTGGCCTGCAGTGCAAATATCAGTCGAACAGCACATAAAACACACACGTTTCACACTCACACTGGCGTTTCAATGGAAATAATTAAAAGTTGTCTGGTAAAAATTAAACCAATCAAATCAAATATGATGACTGGTTGCAAACATTGCTTTAGTTCTGTATATTATTTTCAATCGCTCGACTAGATTCAAGAGTTTTTGCCTGCATACCGAACGCACACTGCCTTCTTTCATCATCAAATCACAAACAGAGAAGAACTTGAGCTGAAAAGTTCAAGGAGGAAAACAAAAAACTATAAAGCTTCAGCAATACCGTTTTTCTCGTTCATGAGATCATCTCGCACACAAATTGAAAGGATTGCGCTGGCCATATTTATGGCCTTTAGGGGAAAAAAACAATGCTATAAAATGATGTCAAAGCCACAAAAATGTGTTGAATCATTTCAACACAAAATCCCCCAGTAAATCTAACAAATCACTCTTGCAACAGGGACTCTTATGTAAATCGGTTGGCAAAACATAATATTTCAGGACAACAATAAAATACAGCCAGACGGTTTCTCCACATAAACATAGAAAGTACCAAAAACACTTATATGGCGCCGGTTGCCAGCTCAGTAATTGTGAGTATTATTTTGGTGTGAAGGGTTTTCTGGAAGGTCAGTGACGAGTCTTGCGTGGGCACCACTCAGTGTCTGGGTACAGCAGGCAGTGAACCGTCTTAAACCTGAAGAGACAACGGTTGCTTAGAGTCACCATGAAACCCACATTGACAGTTATTATTTTGTTTTATAGAATATTACAGTGTTTATTACATATTAAATGGTTTATCTGTGCACATACATGTGCCTCTTAATTTCCCACCCTCGCGCAGTAACAGGTCTTCTCTCTCTGATGATGCGCTTACTGGTGCGAGGGCGGGGCAAGTTGTCACTCACATGAGATCCACTAACTATCCAATCAGTTTCGGCCCTTCCCTACATTTGTTCTTGTTCCTGAAGCTGTTTCACTTGAATATCCGTCACGACAAGGAACAAAACACTAGCACAACTTCTGTTTCACGCTTGAGGACCTATTTTTCACATTTCTTTAGTGTGTGATGTGTCCGTTTGATTATGAAAAAGCTCCAGTTCATCTCTATATCAGTATCAGTGTTTCTGAACTTCTGAAACGCCTCCATTGATTCTTGAGTTTCTTCCGGGAACAAACACTCACAATATTCCTCATTATAATAATTCATGTGCAGAATAAAGGGCTTGAGTGAGTTAGTCCTTTGTTGAAACTGCCGGTTATGGGAAGGGGGCGGAACATTTCCCAAACACCCAATCACAACACACTGATCCAGCCGACCAATCAGAGCACAGTGTGCTTTCAGAAGGAGGGGCTTCATAGAAACAGGAACTAAAGTCCCTTTAGGAAAACTTGACTAGGTGGCCGTCTTTGAAACGCCTCTCGGGACGCTTTTCAGTCACACAAGTGCAACTCCTGTCTCTTTGAATTAGGAAATATCAAATACTCTTCAAGTTTAGGGTTAGGGTTAGACCATTTCTGGAAAAAAAAGAAGTTTCTAAAGACTAGAAAGACAGGAGCTGCAACAAAATAAGTGAATGTATATGAAGTAATATGATAATAATTTGTATATGAAGTAATACAACTATGTTGTTCCTCACAGTATGTATTTGGTGTGTGTGTGTGTACCGTGAAGGATCTTCAGCCAATGAGAACACTCCCCCAACACTGACCACATTCCTCCGGTTCTCGAATCCACCGTAACTGAGGGTCACCTATGGAGGAAAGCACAAAAACCCAATCATAGAGACATCATGGGATTGAAGTAGGTAGGAATTATGAAATTAAGATATACATTTACACAGATGGAGCAAAGTAGATGGGTGGGAGTAATCTGGGATCAAAGCCAAGCCCTCAATGATTGCTGGAAGTGAGCACTTGATTTGACAACCAGGGTGTGCTACAATAAATCCTGCAAAGCCTGACATATACAAAATAATTGTCTAAAAATCTTCCGAGTAATTTTTTCAAGTGGAACAATTTATTGAGCCTTTCGACAACAAACGGTAAGAAATATTTCCTATCTTTCCTGTGTCTCAAACTGTAGAATATGGAGCTTGCAACGCCAAGGTCATGGGTTTGATTCTCAGCGAAAGCAAGAACTAATTAGAATGTCAATGTGTTTCTTGAATGCGATGCAAGTCACTTTGGATAAAAGTGTCTGATAAATGCAAAAAATGCTTCATATAGTTCAGTGAGAATATTAAGCTCACACTTCCAATTCCAAAAACACCTCCAATTTTATTCAGAGGCACAAAGGCTATTTTAAGCAAATTAGACATGAGAAGGAAAACAATTCACTCAGACTGAATAACGTTTGTACCTCTAAGAAGGATTAATCAAGGTTTTATTTATAATTTATGCAGTAAAGACTGTGTTTGTTTGAGAACTTTATTCAACCTGCAAAACTTAAAGCAATGCTTACAAATGAAAACAGTAACTTTTTTGTGATTTTTTGTGAAATCTAAACCATTCTGACTGAGCAAATAAAACAAACTGAGCCAAGAAATATTGAAGGGAATTACACAGCTAAATGTGATTATTATTATAATGGGTTTATGTGAAGTTTGCTTTAAGTTCACTTAAATTAATGGCTAAAATTGAGGAAAATATATTTTATAGAGACATCCGTTACAGTATTGGTATCGATGATACTGGCCTTCTTTCATAAAAACATGCATTTATAAAATAAAATTGTCTTCATGTAGTTTGTGTGAAAATTTAGAGAGTAAATGGGAAATTATTACAATACAAACATATAGTAATAGCTTGAGATACGAGCATCCCGACATACGAGAAAGCCTTCCAGCATTTCTGCTTTGAGATACGAGTAAATATTTATGGCGTAATTGCACATGATCTCCACTAGAGGCAGCTTGGTTTTACAGCGGTGGTTACCGGGGGTGACGAGTGATTTACGAGTATTAAGCTGGGAGCAGCACGAGTTATGAGTGTTCAATAATAATAAATATGAGCTTCTGAGGCGATCCAATACACAACACGGGAAGAAACACTACACTTCTGTATTGTGTTTGCGTTATCTACGTAATCCCTCCTCATCATCTGTCTCGAAGGCAATAACTTAAACCATTTTATCACAGGAATCCTTATATGCTATATATTTTGTGTGTGTGTATGTCTCTATAAAACATGTTTTTTCCATTGTTATTAGTACTAATAAGGGAGTTTTTTTAGAGGGCTGGAACAGATACATTTTTTCCCCTGTTATTTCTTATGAGGAAAAAATGGTTTGATATATGAGCAGTTTGAGTTATGAGCTCGTCCAGGAACAGATTATGCTCGTATCTCAAGGTATTACTGTATATTCAAAACGTTAATGTTAGGTTTTTATTAATAATTCATAGTTAATCATTTTAATCGATCGACAGCACTAATTGGTGTGTTTAGTAAAGTGAGGGCCGTAGTCGCTAATGTCAGATCACATATCGATACACACAATCACATTACTATTGTAGACGATATAGAATCACACACCCCTGAATTGAAAACTAACTCGCTGTGTCTCCATTATACGTCATGCCGAACGTTTGAGAAAATACCCGGTCTCAGCGATCTGACCTGTTTGAGTATGTTTTCTGTAGGGAGTCTCTGCAGATTCTCCAGGTGTGAGTGAAACAGGCCTGTGTGTGTCAGAGGAACCTCCAGCAACGCCTCGATGATGTAACCGACCGTACAGTCGTCCGGGAGCCGGATCTTCTCCGCAGTTGTAATGAAGTTTCCAAGACTGTGAGAGAGAAATACACTTTATTTAGTGTAAAATAGCATGTTTACATGCACACCTGATAACAACCAAAAGACTGAGTTTTAGAAGCCTTTGAAAAGCGGTTTATGCGCATTATTTCAAAAGTATGGTGTCTTGAATATATAATTATATCATGTGCTTGCTGAATAAAGAATGCCGGAAGATGTGTTGACATGCAAAGTGGATCTGGGGTGACAAGCAATGAACGCATGCATGTCAGTGATGTTTAAAAAAAACTTGTTTAACAGGATAATCAGTGTAAGACCTCCGAGCAAAGCGTGAGAGAGCACGTGCCTTGCCCACGGACTCATTTTGAGCGCCAAGCCTCGGCTGATGCAGAATCCAGCTCCTCCTGTGGCAAACCAGAACTTCACCGACACCTGCAGAACATGGACAACGTTAACAAGTTTTTTCAAAGAAATGAATACTTTTATTCAGCAAGGATGCATTGAATTGATCAAAAACACACTTATTATATTACAAAATATTTCTATTTTTAAACTATTGCCAGAGTTTGTGTAGCAGACGAAGCTACGGCACTCGTTCACACAGAGAACATGCAGAATGTTTAGTGACATGCATTGAGCGGCTGCTGTCGAGTTTATTTCTGCTGTGTGATAGACTGTTGGTTTAAACCAATTAATCAATTATCAATAATTAATTTGTCACATGGCAATGATGCAACTGAACCCCACAGTAACACAACTTGTTAAATTATTGGCTGTGTCACTCAGAGTACTTTATCAAGGCATGTGGAAATGTAGCCAAACTTGTGTGGTTTTATGTTTATGTCTATTATGAATGTTATATCGTAAAGGTTTTCGTTATCTATACAGGGTTTATACAGAACTTCTTAAGTTGAATTTACTACCTTTTTACTACCTTTTTACTACCTTCAAAATATTTTTTAATACCAGCGTCACTGCGATTATCTTGACCGACATAACCATCCTCCAAAAAAGGAGGGATTTTTTTTTTTTTTGGATTGGTTGAGCCTCTTGTCGAACATTACGATGAACAGCCCTGCTTGGTTTACGTTCTCCACCAGTTTTTCTTCTTAAAATATGGTGCAATATCAAATTTAATCATGTAAGCGTTCTTATTCTTGCCTAACGCGAAGGATTTCGCTATGTCGGAGTCCGGAAACATTTCTAAACAGCTCTCCAAAGCCATCGTTGGAATTGAAAGAGTGGTGTTTAGTTGCTAGATCTAAAAACTACGGACTAGTCGACTAGTCGAAACGCCACTGATTTGTGAGTCATTTAAACTAAAGTTTTGTAACTGATTAGACGACTAGACTAAAAGTAAGAAGACATTTAAATGCATCAATAATACATCTAAAATACTGAATCTATAAATCAAGTAAAATAATAATGAATTTTGCTGAAATAAGGTCAGTATTAGGGGAGCGCGGGGCACAAAGTAATGCGGGGTAAATGGTACCGCAGACTTTTTAGATAGTTGCAAAGGATATGATTAAATATGATGTACTAACGGGCTTTTCACCACACTGTTTGCACACGTCTTCTGGCCATCTTTCGAAAAAGTTCAGCGAAGTTTGGAGAAGAACCACAGGAAAAACTCTTTTGGCAGCATGTAAATATTTTTTGTTGTAGTAGTTGTTTTTCGATTTACAAAGTGTGTGAAAGTATGTTAGTCCAATAATTACCATCTTCTTGGCTAAAAGATGGTACCATTTTGAAAGATGTGAAAAACACAGTGACTGCTAGCCGGTCCTGAGGTAAACACGACACCGCAGTGTTAGTTGTAACATTGCATAGCCTATATCAATAATCACATATTTTGCATTGTATTAACCTATTAAAAAGTTTTAATGTTCAAAGCATAAACAAAATGTAAAAAAAATATATATACATATATATAAATATATAATATTTCATTAATAAGTTATGCTTATGATCATCAAGACAACTTTTTGTAAGA
Source organism: Rhodeus uyekii (assembly GCA_037043235.1). NCBI lineage: Eukaryota > Metazoa > Chordata > Actinopteri > Cypriniformes > Acheilognathidae > Rhodeus > Rhodeus uyekii. The sequence continues at coordinate 1,260,127 of JAWRVZ010000145.1, read as the reverse complement.
AATAAAAATACATGAATGAACATCCATTGCATAACATGCGTTACAAATAACCCTCTGTCTGTAACAACTAGCCCTGCTCACGGGGTAAGAAGTAACATTTTACTAATTTTATGCTTTTGGCGATACTGCACAGGAACGATAGGTCCCACGAACATGAAAACAGTGTTCATGTGTAGGAGAGACTTGCATGTTTGTATAAAAATATGGTTTGTCTAATCCTATTACTTTGTTCATTATTTGGCCAAAACCAAAAAGTGTTACTTTGTGCCCCGCTATTCGACATGCTTTCCTTGTGTCTCAAAACTGCTGTTTTATGTGTGTGTGTGTTTCCATGGCGACGCGTCATGCTTGTCAAGTGACGCACAGCAACCACAAAAAAGTATCGCATGCATTTAGTTTCTCTTATTTATTCAAAATATTAAACTTGTTCGCTGATAGTTTGTGTCGGAGATCGGAGAATCTGATCTGTCGGATTTACAACACGTAAATTAAGTCACTTCTACCGAAATACATGACAGTAAGTGTCCGCTGAAGTGGGAGAAGAATAGAGTGACTTTACCGCCGCACATAAACACCAACGCCTCAGCTGCAGTGTAGTCTGTTCACTCTGCTGTTCACTCACCTCAGCTCGCAATGCACTGAGCGCGCGCGCGCGTGCGCGCGAACAAACACAACCTCACGTGATATTGCTCAGGTCGTAGTTTCAACATCTAAATAAATCCTCGCGAATTTTAAAAGAAAGGCCTGCACTTAACACAAATTGAAAATATATCTAAAAAAATTTGGCTCGAAAATTTAATACCTCGTCAAAAGACGTTTACTACTTTTTACTACTTTTTAATGGCCTTAATTTTGGCTGATTTCATTTACTACTTTTTACTACCTTTTACAACCCCGCGGACACCCTGCTATAAAGACATCCTGTCGATAAATACCAATACCATTGAATCGCCTACTCTGCCCTTTCTTTCCAGTCAAAGCAGAAGCTGAGCTCACCGATCCGTCGCTCTTGACCCTCTCGGCGGCTTCGATGGGATGATCCAGACTGGGTCTGCCCAGATACACATCCTGAGTGTGAGAGTAAGATGACAGCAGCTCCAGCAAACCTGGCAGGATCACATAGTTATCATCATCCACGTGACAGAACCACCTGCAGAACACACACAGAGAGACAGAACACACATGAAGCCACGTCTCTATATGCCATTCACACTTTATGGAATACATTACTTAAATGTAACAGAAAGAAGTCAGTTCTGCTCACCAAATATGCATTTATATGATCAGAAATACAGTAAAAATATAATATAGTGAAATATTATCACTAAGTACGTGTGAATATATAGTAAAGTGTCATTTATTCCTGTAATTAAAGCTGAATTTATTAGATGATAAATACAGTAAAACATTGTAATATTATATCAGTTTAAAACAGCTGTTTTCTATGTGAATATATAGTAAAGTGTAATTTATTCCTGTGATTAAAGCTGAATTTATTAGATGATAAATACAGTAAAACAGTGTAATATTATATCAGTTTAAAACAGCTGTTTTCTATGTGAATATATAGTAAAGTGTCATTTATTCCTGTGATTAAAGCTGAATTTATTAGATGATAAATACAGTAAAACAGTGTAATATTATATCAGTGTAAAACAGCTGTTTTCTATGTGAATATATAGTAAAGTGTCATTTATTCCTGTGATTAAAGCTGAATTTATTAGATGACAAATACAGTAAAACAGTGTAATATTATATCAGTTTAAAACAGCTGTTTTCTATGTGAATATATAGTAAAGTGTCATTTATTCATGTAATTAAAGCTGAATTTATTAGATGACAAATACAGTAAAACAGTGTAATATTATATCAGTTTAAAACAGCTGTTTTCTATGTGATTATATAGTAAAGTGTCTTTTATTCCTGTGATTAAAGCTGAATTTATTAGATGATAAATACAGTAAAACAGTGTAATATTATATCAGTGTAAAACAGCTGTTTTCTATGTGAATATATAGTAAAGTGTCATTTATTCCTGTAATTAAAGCTGAATTTATTAGATGATAAATACAGTAAAACAGTGTAATATTATATCAGTTTAAAACAGCTGTTTTCTATGTGATTATATAGTAAAGTGTCTTTTATTCCTGTGATTAAAGCTGAATTTATTAGATGATAAATACAGTAAAACAGTGTAATATTATATCAATGTAAAACAGCTGTTTTCTATGTGATTATATAGTAAAGTGTCATTTATTCCTGTGATTAAAGTTGTATTTTCAGCATCATTACTCCAGTCTTCAGTGTCACATGATCTTCACAAATCATTCTAATATGATGATTTTCTGCTCAACAAATGTTTATGATTATTATCAATGTTGAAAACTGTAGAGTGCTTCAGATCTTTGGGGAGTAATGATGCTGAAAATTAATTTGAAAATATATTAAAAAGAAAAAAAAAATTCACAATATTAACCTCAGTGAGCAGTAGAGACACATTTATCTGCTGATAATGACTGTGTGTCATTTAGTGCTATGATTCAAAACTCAACTTTTTTTGTGACTCGATGAACTTGTCGTACTCCACAGACATCTTGCAGCACAGCGCTTGACGCGTGTGCGCCGCGGAGCAGTTGGTGTTGATGATGTTCAGCCCTTGAGGAGACAAAGAGAAATGATTTTAGGATTGAGATGACATCAGGACGAGATTCTAACCATGCTTCTTCTAACCAGGCGGGGTCGAGTAGTGAGATTTGATTATGGCATCTAGATTGTCTCTTATATATTAAGCTGATTATTTAAGACTCTACCTGCTTTCTGCCGGAGCTCCTTATCCTCCCCGTCTGTGAAGATGAACGTCTGAAACAGAAGTAGTCAGCGTTCATTGCCAAAGCAAACCCTCCGCAGGAGACAGATATGCGCAGACAAGCACTCTAAAACACTTGTGAAGCTGATATTTACACATTTTGGTCAACGATTCACAAACTTTCGAACTCTTTTGACCTCAATGATTCCCCTCAAGCACCAACTGAGATTTCAGGTTAATATTTCAGAAATGTAACAGCATGCACACGTTCATGCTCCTCTGACGTTGGTAAATGGTCGCATGACATGCAGAGAAACGTTATATTTTATGGCAAATATTTTTTCTTTTAAATAGTTTATGTTAGTTTTTAGTTTTGTATTCTTCACTTCCATGCGTTTTGTTATTTTTATTAGTTATTGTTTAAGTAAAAGTCATTCATTTTAGTTTGAACTAATTTGGTACATCAAGTTAAACTAAGTGAAAATATGAACTACCGTATTTTCCCGCATATAATCCGCAGACGCAGATAATCCGCACCCTCATATATCCCGTGGGTTTTGGGGGTTTGTGTAAAAAATAGTTGGTATAATCCGCACCCTCGATGAATTTTTTTGTGCAAGATCATGATTCGAATTTCGAATGTTGCTCGCATGATGTCAATTATCATAACAGTTCAGGCTCGGTAAACAGTGCTTGTGCGTGAAATTCACACAATAAGAAAACAAACAAGTCAAAATCAGAAGAAAAAGAAAGAGCAGTGTCTCCCTCTCTCCAAAGTAGTCTCTCCCTCTCCCTCTCTGCGCTGCGCTGTGCTCGTCTCTTTGCTCGTCCCCCTAAAAGCGTGTTGATCGGATGAGAAGAGCACGCTATCATGGTAGCACAGCCAATCACATCGTCTTGCATGATTGACAGGTCAGACAGCCTATCAGCGCCAGCTATCAGAGTGATAGACAGCCAATCACATCGTCTTGCATGATTGACAGGTCAGACAGCCTATCAGCGCCAGCTGTAAGACTGACAGTACAACCAGACAACCAGTGCATGAAAGAAAAAACCACACATTTTTTTTTTATATTGAAATATTATTACGTGTAAAAAAATGGTGATATAGTCCGCACCCTTATATATCCCGCACCCCCCCCCCCCTGCGGGGTTTGTAAAATCTGGTATAACCCGCGGGATATATGCGTGAAAATACGGTATTGCTTTGACAACTTTCAGAAACAAAATTTTATATTGAGGAAATGTTAATGTTAAACATGTTAACATTGAAGATGTTAACAGAAATGTTAAAACAAGTCAGCAGATACAATAATTCGCCTTTTTTGTGTTTGACTTATTTTAAAGTTGACTACATTTTCCATTTAATTTGTTGCCTTGCAAACCCCAGTTTGGAATTCAACTTACAATTGGTTTATATTCTATATTGGTAACTTATTTTTTTATTAACACCATATGTACATATGTACAATTAATACATCATTTTACTGTAAAATACAGTTGAAATGAAAGTTTCAGGAAGTAATTTACAGTGCAAAACAGTAAAAGGACATTGTCAGAATTCCCTCTGTGACCCATCACATATGACTATATTCTAAATACATTTTTTGCTATCAGTAATGTATGTTATGGTATTTTGTGTTACATTTTGTGCTACTTCCTGAATGTAGTGCACTATTTTATAATAATGAACAGTTACTGGCTCATTTAAGTAAAAAGTATTGATTTTTTGATAGTTGAATGCATATTAACGATATATGGCCTAATGCCATCTACGGGTTTAAGCAGTAAAATACACAAGCACCAATATCTCATCCCACAAAACCCCAAACAGTAGCTGCCATTTTCTGTTCAACATAAATTGGACATCCTCTCCTGCTGCACGGCTCTCAACACTGGGAAAGGCATTCTTGATATTTTCCAACACTTGAGTTGCACTTTGGGAAAACTCCTGAACAAAGCCACTGTGAGAATGTCTGAGATTGTTTTTACCAGAGTTTAAAGCCGTTTAAAGAGGATTAAAGCTTTCCAACGAGTGCATGACGTTTCCAACCAAATGAAGTATGTGTGCATGTCATTATCACCTGAAGATGCTGCTTGAACATCGTTCAGACACTTGAAAATCTGCTAAAGGTACAAGAAAATTCATGCATTTGTCAGACGCTTTTATCCAAAGCGACTTGCATTGCATTCAAGAAACACATTGACTTTCTAATCAGTTCTTGCTTTCCCTGGGAATCGAACCCATGACCTTGGTGTTGCAAGCGCCACTCTCTACTGTCTGAGACACAGGAAAGCTTAAAAAGTTTCAAGCAGAATGTCGTATAAGGAAAAAGCCTGAGGAGTGGACTTTGGCAATTTCCAGACTTGGGGACAATCTAACAGGGAAAGATTGTTTCTCTGGCGTGAGCTGGCACTTTCCAAACACACAATCTAGCTTTTTCAGCAAAGAGGAGTTATTGAAATCTCTCATTGGCATTTTGGCCCTATTGTGCAATGGCAAAACAATGGTGCTGCGCTGCTTCACAGGCTAAATCAATCTTGGGGCCCCATTGGCTCTCTGGAGAGGGACGAGTCCACTGCCCTGGCATTCAAGTAAACGTACTTTGATGAAAGCAAACACACACTGTCTTGTGTCTGTGAGTCTTGGGTTGCTGAGGAACTTCCTCTTCCAGGGGCCCCGAGGGCCGTCAAAACTAAACCCCCCGTTAACCCCCACACGCCGCCAGAGAGCAGCTGCCACACTTCAGCTTTACGCCGATCACTGCGTGTATTAACACCTTTAAACATGCAAAGCTCTCTGAAATGACACGCACAGATCCAGAGGAGCAACGAGGTTCACGGGAAATGGTGATTCACCCATGCATGCATTTCTGGACCTATAACATTTAATCAAGTCATAAATCGATCTTCCACTGAAACAACAGACTCTTTAACGCTTAAGCCCATATAGGTTATCGACCAATATTACCGGTAGATGCTTCTTTAATCTATCTGGTATTGGCTGATATTGTATATTTAACTGTTCATTTGTCTTTTACATTTAAATCATCTCAGGCTTCCTTTTAATTTTAATAATTTAATAACTGTTAAATATAATCATTAAAATTAATATCCTTTATTCATACTTTTACATTTGAATGTTGTAAGAATTTACTTCTATGTTTTTAAAATGATTGATTTTAGTATTCAATGTTTTATTTTTTATTAATTTACACAAAATATTATAGAATTTATCCAAACCACAAAAAACGTATTGGTATCTTTTTCTTTTATTTTCGCATAGTATCTTTGGTTGTGACGATACATTGATGTAAAACTTAAGAAATATATACTTTTTTTAAAACTTGTTTGTTAAAAAAAAAAAATCTAAATTATCAGAGATATTATTTCTTATTTTTAGTGCTGTCAAATCAACGTACAGCAATCAATCACAACTAACATAAAAGTTTGTAAATATGTAATATATACATATTTACAAATATGTATATATTACACGCGCGCGCTTACACACACACACACATCTATATAGATTTACAAACTATTAAGTTAGATGCTATAGATCAGTGATCCCCAACCTTTTTTGTGCCGCGGACCGGTAAACGTTTAATAATCTTACCGCAGACCGGGGACCGCGCAAGATTGTTGACGGGGGATGGGGGGGAGGTGTGCGCAAGATTGCTGACAGGGTTGTTGAAACACACCTCCTCACCGCCGAAGCTACAGCGCCAGAGCCGCTTGCAGCCGCTCACGGACCGGTCCGCGGCCCGGTACCACTTCTTCCGCGGATCGGGGGTTGGGGACACTGCTATGGATCTTGTATATATCGTATCTCAATTTGACATACATTTAAAAGTATTATATTACTTCTATATATTTAAAAAAAATTAAAGAGTATTTTTGATTGTGGATATCCCGATTGGGACACAGGACTTGCCATTTTCAGTTCAATTAAATGTTCAAATTTACATTTTGGTTGCATTGAAAGATTTTAACATGGGTGAACTACTAAACCGATCAAAATAAATAAATGATGGGAGTTTATTGGATGCTAGAGTAACAGTGATTATTTATTAGTGGTAGACGAACACAATGCTTCCTTACCTGTTCCTTGGCTTTGGACACCCAGGTCTGGGACAGGAGCTGCAGTCTGGACTTGTGATACTTCCTGGTTGTCTTAACGGCAATAAAAATGTCTCTCAAATCCAACGAGTCTTTGGCACGGGACCTGGGGGAGTTGACATGTGCAGCGCCCCCCTCTAACGTCCTCTGTGGATCCTGGGGTCGGCCTCCGGGAGGAAGTGGGTGAATGAAACTGCCATCGTTGGCATCATGACTCCCTTGGCCAGGGTTCCCGTAGAGGTCATGTCTGCGTCCGGCTCTGGCGGGCTGGGCAGGGGGTCGCGGTTGGGGCAGATCCGTCTGACGCTGTGGAGGTTGTAAGGAGGGAATAAGGAGCACCAGTAGGGCACAAAATGCCAGGGAAAGCAGGAAGCAGATTTTGTTGGTGCCGACATGGGATAAGTGCATTCTTCTTGTACTCAACGCCAGCTCAGCCGCCCTCGCCTGCCTGACTCGCCGCACATCTTCACTGCATCACTGCTGGCCCTACATGAACAAATCAATACATCTTCATTATCTGAAAACAAATATCTCAATAAATTGAGATGTATTATTAAGAAAATTAATGATCTAAACATGAACATTATCAAATATGGGTGGGAATCACCAAGAGCCCCACAATACAATATTACAATAAACTATCATATTATCCCGATTCCTAAGCCGCCACGACGACGTCAAACCGATTTCTAAGCCGCCGCCACGACGCCATCCCGATTCCTAAGCCGCCGCCACGACTTCATCCCGATTCCTAAGCCGCCGCCACGACGCCATCCCGATTCCTAAGCCGCCGCCACGACGCCATCCCGATTCCTAAGCCGCCGCCACGACGCCATCCCGATTCCTAAGCCGCCGCCACGACGCCATCCCGATTCCTAAGCCGCCGCCACGACGCCATCCCGATTCCTAAGCCGCCGCCACGACGCCATCCCGATTCCTAAGCCGCCGCCACGACGCCATCCCGATTCCTAAGCCGCCGCCACGACGCCATCCCGATTCCTAAGCCGCCGCCACGACGTCATCCCGATTCCTAAGCCGCCGCCACGACGCCATCCCGATTCCTAAGCCGCCGCCACGACGCCATCCCGATTCCTAAGCCGCCGCCACGACGCCATCCCGATTCCTAAGCCGCCGCCATGACGCCATCCCGATTCCTAAGCCGCCGCCACGACGTCATCCCCATTCCTAAGCCGCCGCCACGACGTCATCCCCATTCCTAAGCCGCCGCCACGACGTCATCCCCATTCCTAAGCCGCCGCCGCCACGACGACATTACGCCGATTCGTAAGCCACGACTATCACGATTCCTAAGCCACGACATTATCCAAATTCATTATCTGACATAAGCCAAATTCAGGAAACGAATAATAAATGCTGGCTGTATATCGATACAATATTCCCACATTAAATATCACATTCTTATGCTGTATCAATTTTTTGATATCAAAACAGACAAATCTGCCAGACTCTTTAAAATATTCAAACACACAGTTTCTTTTAATCCCCCCAAAGCACACTGTGCTATCCAATAAAAGCTTATGCATTCAGTGTAATTTTGGCACTTGCAAGCATCTGTCAACCCTAATAACAGCCTTAGCCATCAATGCAAGCCATTTCCTGCTTCTATTTTCAGAGCTGAACTGACACCTCAAGCAGACACAGATGTGGAAGCTGAAGGCTGCAGCGTCGGCATAAATCCTATCCATACTCAAGACCATCTCTCTTAAATGTGACAACTGCTTCCTCGATGCCAACAGAAACAACACTTAAAGGTAGAGTAGGCAATTTTAAAGAGGCTAGCAATACCAAGCTAGCAGTAAGCTAAAGCATAAGATCCCACCATATGCCACGCAAAACACATGAACGGGTTCAGAGTCTGCAGAGCGTCACGAGATGAGAGACAGCGTTAAATTACCTCATGTCTCAAAGCACATAACATAATACCAAATGTAAAAACCATACAGATCATCTGACTGCTGCAGATTAATTTCAGCGTTGATAGTGTTGACAAATGTGTTTAATAAATAATTTGCCTATCCTATCTTTAAAAACAATGCTTGCATGCATTCATGCTGAATATAGTCTATCCTAAAGGGCCAGTCACACAGCGAAAACACATGAATCACGCACGAATTACGTACAGATTTTCATTTCTGCGCGGAGCGTGCGTCGTATGCGTATTGCGTCGGTGGAACGAATGAGGACCGTCAGTGATTGTAAGTGGATGTGCGTCGAAGGCGATTTGTGCATGATTTTGAGTTTTGAACGGTTAAAAATTTTTCTGACGCACATGTGTGCATCGGTGTGCGTTATTCATGAGTCGGCGTGTGTAGTTTATGCGTCGAGTATGCATGACTATGCGCAGGACACGCGTCGGCCGTCAGTGCTTATGCGTCGGAACTGGTTCGAAACCGCGCACGTCCACGTCCGTCAGTGATTCATGTGTCGGGCGTGCGTCGAATGTTCGTGGAATACTTTGGTCAATTTCTCGACGCACAAGCACGCACAAACCCAATCTGTGCGTGATTTGCTAATGATTCGTGCATGATCGGCTGTGTGACTGGCCCTTAAAACTAATTTCACTGCTTATACACTGTCATGAATAAAATTAAATCATATTTTCATTCTTTTTGCATCATTTGATAAAACTATAGCTTGACTGGAAAATGCTTTTGAAGAGAGAGTTTTAAAATTAGTTTGGTGCGGTAAATATGACGCCACAACTGATAGACAGTCCTAATGAAAATAAAACTCATAAATCAACACGTGATAAATCCTGAAATGGTTTATGATTATTAATTGGCTTATTTTGCAATTTACTGTGTACATATGCAGCTCTTACATTACTAGTGTTACATATGGTTAATGCTGTAACTTATGGTTAAAGTTAAATCATTTCTTTATGAACCTGAAGTTTGAATTACATTAATAAAGTATTTTTGGGCTACTCAGTCATATTGTAGGTTTATTTATTCTTTAACCATTGCACTATGAAGAGTAAAAAAGTCTGCATCTTTATAAATTTGTAATAAAAAATAAATAATATATATTTGAGGGTACTTCATTAAGTGCAAAATTGTTCATGAATAAAAACACATACACAAAATATTTTTGTAATTGATTTCCATGCAAATATGATTGCAATCTTAAATTTGAAAAAAGTTGACAATTATAAAAGAAAAAAAGTTGAAATCAGCTAAGTTTTATAAGTAATAAACACATAGAACAGTGAGGAATACCGAATGATTACTAGCGTTGGGAAAGTTATCTTTTAAAAGTAATGCACGAAAATATTGGGTTACTTAGTTACTTTTAATGGAAAGTAATGCATTATGTTACTTTTGTGTTACTTTTTCTCACCTGGGCTGGGCTTATTATGAAAAAAGTAATAAAATAACAATAACGCTCTTAATAAAAAACAAAAAAATTCACAAAATGTGATTTTAAAGTAATTTTCCTTGTTTGTATGGTTAAATTGTAACATAGAAGGTAAGCATTGTTTAATAAAGTGAGATTAAATACACAAGATATGTTTGTGTTATTTAACGTTCATTTATTGCAGATTTGCAGAATATTCTCTGAGATAGCATTTAAAAGTAATGCATTAATTTACTAGTTACATAAAACGTAATCTGATTACATAACTCGCGTTACTTGTAATGCGTTACACCAACATTGACTATTACAATATCCAACAAAAACATTAAAACTTTTAAGGCATTTAAAAAAAACATGATGTCCAACACAAACAACAGGCACTGCTGTGACAGCATGACCGAAGCTCACAGCATCACCACGGTACTTTAACACAATATAAGAGTAATTTGGGCTTTGTGACTGAAGCTCTCGAAGTCAAAAAAGGCTTTCAACTCAAGAAATAAGCAGTTGTTTTTAAGCGTCTCTTACCGGGAGCGACGGCATTCGCACGGGAGCGCGCCTCATCCTCGGGACTTTTAAAGGAAATAAAGCGTCAGATCATGAAGTCACGGGAAAGCTATCGATCTGTGAGTCGGATTCAGCTCCTTCTGTGATGTTTGATGGGGAAGTCGCTCCGATGTGAGTCTCTCTCGTGTTCAGATGTTTCTGATCGCGCTTTGCCAAACATTACTTACAACTATAATGTCTTTCTGTGCAGATCTCGAAGCTTTGGGAACCTCCAGCGCCCTCTGGCGGACATGACGTCATCACAAACATGACGTCACAATAACCTTGTGCCGATGGCGTCACATCATATTTTATGTGCGATTACATTTAAAAAAAAATTATGTAAACTGCTCATTAAACTGTAAACTGATCTCCAAACTCATTAACTTTCGCATTATTGGAATCTCTGGCAAAACATAAAAAATAAAAATAAAATTGTTGGTATGATTTCTGATTTCTCAGTTTTTTATTCAGATCTCTTATTTTTCTCTTTTTTTTTTGGCTGAATATTTTATACACACGTTTAAATATCAGAAAGAGTAACCTGTGTCTGATTTCAGTTTTTTTCTAATAATAAAATAATTGTTTCGTTTTCAAATGGTACATTTTTTTCTTGCTCCCTTGCATATAATTTTGTCATTCTGTATTTCTTTATTTTCTATAATAATAATACAACTTTAAGCATTTATTATTATTATTATTATTATCATCATTATTATTATTATTATTATTATTATTAACTTTCTTACATTATTTATTAGTCTGAACGTAGGTTAATATTTGGCTCATGTTTTAATGTTTAATTAGAATTTTATATAAATCATATTACAATTAGGTCTTTTAAACGTATGTAATTAAAAACATTGTTGTTTCTTTATTTAATTTTAAATAAAGAAATGTAAATGTATTTACTATAATTTATTGTAACTGTTGCATTTTAAATGATCTGGATTGAACATAAAACTGAACCTCCCTCTGCATAAACATGTAGACAGTCCAATAAAGTACATGTGGAGGTTTAGATGAGGTGTAGTTTTAATAATGATGTATTTACAGTTTTACACTTTAACTGAAGACAGACACTGAAAGATGTGTGCTGCCCTCATGTGTGTGTGAGGGGAAACACAAGCATCTACTCTGAAAGTGATATCCTGATCAGCCCTGGAGAATAGAAGTAAAATACAATAAAATAAAATCATTCCCTGATCATACTGTTGTCCCGGTGAAAATAAAAATACAACAAAACAAATACATTTAATAAAACAATAAAATACAAAAGTCACTATATGCTTGATCATAGTGCAGCCCTGGAGAAAAATATTTTATATATATATATATATATATATATATATATATATATATATATATATATATATATATATATATATATATATATAAATAGAAAAATAAAAAAATAAATATATATATATATATATAAATAGAAAAATAAAAAAATAAATATATATATATCATAGTGTAGCCCTGGACAATAAAACAATTAAATAAAGTGAAAATAAAAAGCCCAAAACAAAACACCAACAACAACTGTTCATCCTGTAGACCCAGAGAATAATAAGTAAATAATTAAATTACTAATATTTTTTTTTAAAGTAAAGTCTTTCTGAACAATAAAACAATTAATAAATAAAATGGAAAAAAATCTGCCCTAAGTCTTTGTATCCCCGATCATACTGTAGACCCAGAGAATAAGAAATAATAATAATTAAATAGTTAAATTTAAAATGTAATAATAATAAAATTTAAAATCACTCTATACTTGATACTGTACCCAGAAAAATAATATATGTGTATATATATTTATAATAATGAGAAATAATATTTACATATATACTATTATTATAAATTTATATATACTTATAATATAGAGATTTTTATGCCATGTAATATATATATATATATATATATACATATATATATATATATATATATATATATATATATATATATATATATATATATATATATATATATATATATATATATATATATATATATATATTACATGACATAAAAATCTCCCTATCTCTGCTACATCAGTTATGAAATGAAAAAACAACAACAAAAACACTTGGCACCTGAACCCATTCTACCTCCAGCCATCATCAGTAGCCCAATTCAGTAGTCCCTTGATGATAGCATCACAGAGGCCACATGAATTAATGAAGTTACTTCAGGAAGATGTCATCGGTTTGTATATTTGATATCTTGCCAAATCTGGCGGTGTGTTTGAGAAACTCATCAGCCCATCAGATTCCTCAGACTGGGATTTATCCTTATGCAGATCTGCTGTACAAATACACATGTCTTTTGCAGTGTCTGTTATAACAAACACACACTCAGAACACAACGGGAGTGACGGCTCGATGTGAAGGATAAAAATAGCCCTCACTATATTTAGGATGGGGTGCGTTTACTGCCCTCTTGACCAAGTGCTCCTGTCAATCAAGACCCCAAACAAGATGGCAGACAAAGGGAACTGGGCTCTGGCAATAACAGGCAAGTTCATTCGCTTCTTTAAACTTTTAAAGCTGGAACAAATTATACAGCAGGATTTGGATTGTTCTTTGTTTTGATGCAGGACAATGTACAGAACATATAGAAGTGTGTGTGTGTGTGTGTGTGTGTGTGTGTGTGCGGGGGGTGGGGTGCTAGTAGTTTTTTGTCCATAAAATTTAAATAATTGCTTTCATACTAAAATCTTCAAATGTTTCTGAAAACCAGCACACTGTAAATATCTAGAAGCATGAATTCTGTTTAAAACACACTCGTGTAAGAGGGTGAATGTTTTCTGTGGATGTGTTTGGCGGTCAGTCTGCGCAGCCGGTTTCCTGGCGTCCCGGGCGGACACCATCACAGAGGCTCCGGTGGGTCAGCTGTTCGTCCATGAGCTCCACCGAGAGGTTTTCCAGAGCGAATTCGAGCCTTTTCATAAACTCTTCAGTATGTTGGCGATATTTCACAAATACTTGCTTCAAAAACCAGTTGAAGTTGTTCTGACTCCACGTGTCTTGTCCTGATCCGTAGGTCAAATTTATAATGATCCCATAGTGTTTAAATGCAACAAGGAGCGATTTCCAGACCTGCCCCGGTGGCTCCGCTTCACCCAGAGGGACCCTTATGACAACGGATTCCTGTACGGGACACCGCTGCCGCAGGACCAGGGCAGGAACATCATCGAGGTGAAGAAACCATCGCTCATATTTAACATACATCATGTTTTAGGTGGAGTTGTGTGTGTCTACTCTGTGTGTTCAGCCACAATAATGATCAAAATCTCTTCCATCAGATATTTGTGATCAACAAACGGAGTTATGACACGTCCCGAGAGCGGCTGGTGATAAACGTGGGTCCTGCAGGTACGCTGATGCTGATGCTGATGCTGATGTTGATGGATCTACTCCTCCAGCTCTCCTGTGTCTCTGACTCTCCGGGTTTCTCTTCCTCCAGTGAAGCTCATGCCGTACCAGGCCGAGTTCTTCCTGGAGCGCAGGGAGATTGAGAAGGTGCTGCCGGCTGCTGTTCAACAGGAGATTCAGCAGGACATTCAGCATCTGTGGGGAACCGACAGGCTGGATTTCGTGAACATCACCTCTGCTCTGGACAGAGGCGGCCGCGTCCCCCTTCCTCTTCCAGGACATTTTGAGGGGTAAGGCTAGAAAACTCTTAATAGTTATTATTTTTATTACAACTATTACTAGCAGTGGTACTTTAGTATAACATCACTTACAAAAGAAGTGTGGTGAATGATGCAGCCAAACAGAGCGAGGCTGAGAGAATGAATGCTTTAAGGGGTGATAAAGGGGTTGGAACTGTGGGACTGTGTTATGAGAGGCTGTCATTAGGATATTTCCAGTAAAAATGCCCGCAAAGATGCTGAGCATTAGGACAAAAATGCGCGTGGGTGAGGGAAAAATTTGCTTGCACTCCCATACAATGCTCGTACACCGATTTGACCCTCCATGCTCGTACACCGATTTTCTCGCAAACCAAGTCGCTCGTAAACCGAGGTACCACTGTATATATATAATAATAATAATAATAATAATAATAATAAATATATATATATATATATATATATATATATTTATTATTATTATTATTATTATTATTATTATTATTATTATTATGTTTTTGTTGTTAAAACGGTTATAGATTTGACAAATTATTATTAAATAATTTATATTATTATTGTCATGTTTTTAATTATATTATTATTAATGTATTATTAGTTAATATTTTTATTTTGTATATTATTATTTTAAAATAATAATAATAACAATATTGTTGTGCTATGAATACTTAATTTTACTCACATTATATTTTATTTAATTAATAAATATTGCTTAAGATTTAGTTATTTTCTCTTAAAAATAATTTTTTGAAGAATTACTTTTTCAGTCAGTATTTGTATATTATATTTATTCTATATTATTTATTTATTTATTATTATTATTATTTATATATTTATATTTATGTATAATATTATATTTAATTAAATGTAATGAATTAATGAATGAATTAATTAATATTGCTTAAGATTGAGTTATTTTCTTTTGAAAAACACTTTTTCAGTCAGTATTTGTTTCTTGTTTTCCAGCAACTGTATCCAAGTATTCTTTATTTATTTTTTGCAATTTGCTATATCGATTTCATAAGATATTAAAACTTGTTTTCAGAGATTATATCTTGAATGATTTTTCATACCTTTTTTTTAACTATAAACCAGCGCAAATACTGATTAAAACAATGATTTGCATTGCAGAAACTTTGTGCAGAAACATATTTTGCATTGAATTGTTGACCACAAACTCAAAAGAATCTGTGAAATTCATCATATCATTCCAAACCTATAAACATATCGATTATAGTTAATCTACTAAACACATTTTTAAGGAAACCTGAGAGGTTTCTGTAAGTGCAGGTAACCAAAAATCATAAATCTAATCAAAATAAAAAACAATGCATACAAATATTTGTGTTTTGAAGATGAACTAAGGCCTTGTGGGTTTGGAGAGCCAACATGTGACAGAATTGACTATCTGTCCACGTGTCTCTGTGTTTGTCTCAGTGTGTATGTGAAACTGGGTTCAGACCGGCCCTTTTCCAAATGCATGCGGAGCCTGGAGACGGCGGAGCAGCAGAGACAGTGTGCGGCCGGAGGGAAGACCACCGGAGACTGCGGGACCTGCACAAACCCCATCAACTGCATAACCTGGTGCAAAACTGTCCTGGTGAGACACAACAGATGCTCTTCTTACCTTCAGCTTCCCTTCATCCTTACAAATCCTTTTCTATCTTTCATCCCGTAGTTTGATCTGTCCAAGCCTGTCCCTCCGGCCCCAGTCCCTGCCGTGGGTTCAGGCGTCCTCGGCTGGGGTGGGGAGTTCAGTCCTCCAGAGTCTCCGCCCGACAGAGATTTCTTCCCCGACTACATCATCACCGTCATCATTCCCTTCGCTCTGACTGTGATCCTGTGTCTCATCCTGTCCTACATCATGTGCTGCAGGAGAGAGGGAGTGTACGTCTGCCTCACACATTCAGAGTTTGTGATGCTAATGCTGTTTGAATGAGTATTTCACGTTTCCTTTTCTCTTTGTCCTTGTTATTGCAGTCTGAAACGAAACGCCAAGACCCCTGAGTAAGTACCATCACTTCACATCACAGGAAATAGCTTTTGTTTCAGGAAAGACACTTTTGTTTATTCAGGTACTGGTTCAGACTAGCGGATATATATTTAAAGGGATAATTCACCCAAAACTTTTAATTCAGTCATTAATTACTCATCCTCATAAATGAAGATCTTTTGAAAGATTTGAGAGATCAGACACTTTGATGCTTAACTAAATCCATATGAATTGAGTCGTTTAGTCCAAACTTTCTAAAGAGGCTTTAATCTAGGCTTTTATTCACATAAAAACATTGATCGGCGAATATAAACAGAAGCTCAACTGAACCTGCTTGACTTGCTGAAGCTCAAACGTCTGCAACACGAGAATGAACCTCATTGTTTCTTGCTGATTCTCTCTGTTCTAGAAATGCATGCAAATTAGTTAATATGTAACTAAATAATGACACATTTGTATACGTTAACGTGACATTATAGAAAAATATCTTAATACTATGGGAAAATGGCTATATGTTATGTTTATCATTTGAAATCTTTATTCTATTCACTTGTTGTGTCTTGGCTTAAAGGGACAGTTCACCCAAAAACGATCAATCATTTACTCGCCCTGAAGTTGTTTCAAAAGCGTATGACTGACTTTTTTCTGCTGAACACAAAAGAAGATATTTTGAAGAATGTCGGCAACCAAACCTCATTGACTACCATAGTATTCCCCCCCTGTTTGAAATCAATGGAGTTCATCAACTGTATGCGATATGCCCATATTCTTTAAAATATCTTCTTTTGTGTTCAGTAGAAGAAATAAATTCATACAGGTCTGAAACAACTTGAGAGAGAAAACGGATGACCAAATTTTTATGTTTCCGGTGTTTTTTATGCTTTTTTATGCTTTTATGGTTGGGGTTTTGTGTAACAAATCGCTGGCATAACCCGCACCCTTATATAACCCGCACCCATAGATTTAAGAACTTTTTTGTGTAAGTTCACATTTCGAGTTTCGAATGTTGTTCGCATGACGTCAATTATCATAACTGTTCAGGCTCAGTACACAGTGCTTGTGCGCGAAATTCACACAATAAGAAAACAAACACAAGTCAGAATCAGAAGAAAAAGAAACAGCAGTGTCTCCCACTGTGCAGCAGCACGTCCCTTAAGAAGCGATTCTACAGGTGTTGATCATCGGATGAGATGAGAAGAGCCCGCCCTCATGCAGCACAGCCAATCACGTCTTCTTACATGATTGACAGGTCAGACAGCCTATCAGCGCCAGCTGTCAGAGTGACAGTACAAGCGCCAGAGACAACAACCCTCACAAGAAAGAAGAACAGAAAGAAAATACAGCAAAAAAAAACCGTTCGTCCTTAGGGACGTAACAAATATATTGAAATATTATTATGTGTAAAAAATGTGTGATATAGCCCACACCCTTATATAACCCGCACCCCCTGCTGGGGTTTGTAAAATCGGGTATAACCCGCGGGATATATGTGGGAAAATACGGAATCCCATCAACTCAACACACATAACACACCCTACTCTCTTCCCGTCTCAGTCTCCAGCTGTACCATCATCACACCATCCAGGGCAACGCCAACGAGCTGCGGAGAATGGCTGGCGGCGACCGGCTCACCGTGGATCCGCCTCGGCAGTGCTTACAGCCGCTCCTCATGGCGGAGCAGGCGATGGCAGAGCGCTGAGAAACATCAGATGCTTTTAACCTTCACACCTGTTTCTTGCTTTGTGTGTCTTTGAGAAATACTTTACCCAAAAATGTTGTTGCACACCTGAAATCCTCATGCAGCTCTGCAGATGCTTCATGCTTCAAAAACTAGGACAAAAAACGAAAAACAGAGCACTATAAAACAATTGTGCAGTGATATAAAGTCTTTATGTGAGGAACAGAATGAAAAGGGTCTGTTCTTCATGTAACGCTTTACTTCAAAAGGCATAATGATTACTTTTAGTAAGAACGACGGATATTACTGTCAGTTTGCATTTGTCAAATCTCTGGTAGGTTTCAGTCATTTTAGACAATTCTTTACATTTTGCAATTGAAAAATTAAATTTTTACATAATTGAAAGACTTTGAATTGTCAAAGACACACACACACACACACACACACACACACACACACACTCACTCACTCACTCACTCACTCACTCACTCACTCACACGATTAGAAAACAGCAAATTGTCAAAAATGGCCACCATAGGAAATATAAAAATAAAGCGAATGCGTCTAGGGTAAATCTACAAATTTACCCTATAAATTTGTATATATATATATATATATATATATATATATATATATATATATATATAAATAAGAGAGAGGGACAATGTTCATAATATATGCTTTTCTTTATTTCTTCCTCCAAATGGGACAAATCTGCCTTCCATACATTTTATTTGAGCTTCATTTGCTATTTTGAAGCTATCTCTGTTTTAATACCAGAGTGTCAAAAAGCTCAAGACTTGAGCTGATCCAGGTTCAGTTAATTCCAGTCGTCAGTAACTATGCTCTCTGTTTGGAGTTTGGATCAGTATACTAAGAAGTCTGTTACTCTTATTTCAACTATAACATTGTATGTGGCGTAAAATGTGGTTTGATGTGAAATAGCTAAATAAAAAGCAATCTATAAAAAAAAAAAGTTTGAGTTCTGCACAGAACTTTTAAAGAGATATACAGGCGATTAGAAGGAGAAAATGTTAAAGATTAGAAGGAAACTGCAGCTTTACCAAACTTGACTGCTTCGGTCGAGCTGTGATGTAAACCAAACGGTAGTTTAAAAAAGGGGCGGAGCTGTTCGATACACCCCGCCCTCACTTCCTGTTTCCACAACAAATTGAATAATGCTGCGCGATTCAGGGCATTTCAGTGGGACTTTAAAGTCTTGGTACAAAACACTATTTAATTCTTAATCCGTAAAACCTTTTAAATTAGCTAATAAAGCTTTTGCGTAACACACAACAGTGAGAATCACACTTACAACATGTTGTTGTGTCAGCGTTTGAAATATCAGGTGCATCTGAAATCACATACTGAGTATAGACACTACATTTGAACTCGACCTTTCACAAAAAGTACGTTGTGTATAGTATGAGTGTGTGTAGTGTGCATGTGACTGTGTTGTCATTATCATGTGATCTACTAGCATCAGTTGCGTCGCTTCACTGCCATTCATAAACCCCCTCTCATGGCCTCATAACGGTAAAGTATCTGTCGAATTTGCACTTCAGAATCCCGTCGCGAGTACTTGGTCATCCAGGGACTTTTTGAATACAGTAATACCTCGCCGTTTCGTAGCCTCAGTACATCGCAGATTTTTCCAAAATTGTTTTTTGTATTGCAGAAAGCAGCATTGTTTTATTGTGATGCGAGAGAAACGGTTTCCCAGGATGCCAGACAAAGAGATAAACTCTCTCAGAGGCTTTGTACACGCACACGGCACTCAGACAAGACACGTGATTGGTTCCCGGCGCGAGATCGACCAATGAGAGCACGAGTGGATGTATCCAGTGAGCTGATTGGCTGATCCTACTTCACGTATTTTCACGGGGGTTCCGGTCCACATTAACCGCAATAAAAGAGTCAACATAGAGAATTACATCAGTGTTTTTGAAAATGTGTCTTTTAGCTCTACTGTAGAAAGTACTACTGTACTTTTTTTTAAAGAGAGGTATGTAAATGCATTCATATGTTTTTGCCAATCTTTGTTTCAATTATGAATTTTTTTCAGAAATATTACAGTCCCTACAATTTCTCAACACGCATCCCAAGCACAACCCCTGGAAATAAAGTAGAAATTAAGATAGTTGAGTGAAAGCATGGTAGTTTGTTTAATTCATGCTTAGAGAAAGGCACTGAGGCCACGGCAAGAAGATAACATATCCAGCATCCAGTTGACCACATAAAACATGCTTTATTTCAACATCCAAAATAATTAAAAACATCTTGAAATACTATACATGTACAAAATAAGTACAGATCCTTTGTTGGAACCATTGGAGGGTTTATTTCTTCCGTGCTCTTTTCTTTTTGCCGCCTCATTGCAGTTTTTATAAGAAACCTTTCACTGAAAACAAACCAAACAAACTAAAACCAAAATAAAATAGAAACGAGATGTGCATTGCATTTTGAAAGTAGAAATAAAATCTGGAAACGGGGGGGAAGCGGCACGAACAGACAAAAATAAGACTTCTCTAGAAACTTCAGGAAGGGGAAATGGAAATTAGACGAACTGGCAATCAGTCCATCCACTTAACCCATATCAGATTAAGTGCAAATCTACAGTAACCAGCTGCTTAATTCTCCTCTTCCGCGGACACTTTGATAAGAGCAATTGCATCACATTGACATCAAGACATTCGGTTGACATTTAGCACCAAAAAGGCCCTGCAAGTGTAAGTGACAGTATTAAAATGAATACAAACACACCACAGACAGGACCTGGAGAGGAAGTAGCACCTTTTCATACCTGTTACTAATCGCTTGAATTAAAAACGGCCCTTGTTTCCCCCAAAATCTCCTTACATGCGCTTTTTTGTCCTGAGGTAGCCTTTATATCAAGATGACGTCGTACCATCGGCCTAACTCTGTTCCCTGTGGGGTGTTTTGTGAGTTTCTCCTCACGTTCGGGTTGGAAGGAACAAGACACTTGGCTGTCGTTTGTCATATTTATTCAACACCAGAGAATGGTACATTAGCATTTGCTTGTTTTTCATTGTCCTTTTGCAGTGGTCAAAAAAAGTCACCAGGTGGTCATTTTTCTTCGGACTCCAGGGGGCGGGGGGGGCGTTTTACAAGTATATATTATTTTCTTGTTGTCAGCTGACGCAAAGGATTCTCTCGAAGTGTCCATGATGGTGATACTGGCTAACGTAGTGGTCCTCGATTTTTCGTTTAAAGAATGTTTCTCAAGATGGGAATCACAACAAGCACCGTCTTCAAGGATTCAGGTTTAAGCACATGGACCGATTGCAGCCGAATGAGAGTTCGGGCTTTTTTTTAATGAACAGGAAAAGATTTGAAGATGACTGCTAGAAAAAAAACACAGCAAAGTCATGTCCAGATTTTTCTTTTTACAAGAAGCAGACTGGGCCAACTTCTACGCCGAATTCCTGATCGGGAGCACCAATGTCCATAGGAGCGATATCAATGATTGGCAGGCGAGATGTTTTCGTTGTCTTATAGTCAATGACTGTCTTGCCCCATGTGCCAGTGTGTGACTGTGGAAAACAAACAAGCAAAAAAAGCACAAATTAATTATGATAAGGTTGATAGAGAGCTGCAGGGACGGCATATTGTTGAAGGCCAAAAGCTGGAAATGATTCGTTTAGCACTTCTGGTTCCATCGTCTCAAAGTCATTGGGTTGTTTGAATGGGTTTTTGATAAAATGCCTGAAATAAGGTCTGTGATAAACACAAGCTTTAGGATATCATCACGTTATCCTACAATATAAAATAATGCGCTCTTATGATTTTTATAATTCTTTTACTTGTCTAACAAGTGGACATTAAACATCATCAACCAACCAGGTAAACTCATCTACAGTAATACCTTGAGACACAAGCGTCCCGACATACGAGTATTCCGAGATACTAGCAAGCCTCTGAGAAATTGTTTGCTTTGAGATACGAGTAAATATTTGAGATACGAGCAGCTTAGAGACATGGGAGGTATTCAGCACTCGGAGCAGCTCAACGTCTAATTTATGGCGTAATTGCACATGATCTCCACTAGAGGCAGCTTGGTTTTACAGCGGTGGTTACCGGGGGCGACGAGTGATTCACGAGTATTAAGCTGGGAGCAGCACGAGTTATGAGTGTTCAATAATAATAAATATGAGCTTCTGAGTCTATCAATACACAACACGGGAAGAAACACTACATTTCCGTATTGTGTTTGCGTTATCTACGTAATATACATAATCCCTCATCCTCCTCCTCCTCCTCCTCCTCTGCACATGATATGAGTCATTTGAATAGATTTGTAAAAAATGACTTGAGATACGAGCAATTTGAGTTACGAGCTCGATCCTGGAATGGATTATGCTCGTATCTCAATGTATTAATGTACTTACATTTCACAGCCTCATTGTGTTTATTATTTTGTTTAAATAAAGACTGAAAGAGCCTGAAATCTAAATTGTGGTGCCATTGATGGGTGTAATTTGTTTATAGCCTAAGTCTAACTGTATTCTTAAAATTCAGATACTCATGATGAACAAAACGTACAAGAATCATAAACTTGTGTTGGTCACATTGCTTATTTTCTGCAATAGAACTGTATTGGCTTTTTGCCGAGGGAACCAGGGTGACTCAAACACGTCATCTCTGCGGTGCAGAATTGAAGTAACATGACGAGGAAGGAAAGAGAGGCAAAAGAAAAAGCAGTGGCGGAGATGGTGAGGTGCTCACCGTGCAGCCGTCCTCGCTGACTCTGTATGTGAAGCGGCTGTTGCCCTCCGCCCTGATCTCGATGTCGTTGGAGCCCTGCAGGAGCAGAGCCTTCTTCAGGTTGCCTGTGGCCTCGTCCATGTAGGCGATGCTGTTCTTGCAGTGGTAGGTGATGTTCTGAGAAGCCTCGTTGGACATCAGGCGCATGAAGGTCAGCTGGATGTTCACATCCTCTGGATCAGAGCCATCGCTGCCGTACTGGAACTACACAGAGGACACAGAGCATTACCTCCTGTGTTCATCAGCGAAGATCATGCCATATTTTGAGACCACTAGTGAATGCACTTCAATTTAGTATTTTTGAGCTTAAGCGGAAGCTAGAAAATCTTAACATATATTTCATTTTTACATTTATAGTGTGTAGAAAATTTCCTCAAAAATGTTATTATTTGAATCATGTCTTAAAAATAGTGCAGAATCTACAATATTTCTTTCATTTTAAGTCATAAAACAAATATTTTATACTGAGCAAATAATATTTTTTCTTCTTCTTATAAATTTTTTTTCTTATATGTACAAAATTTCAGTATCAAAAATGTTATTATTTGAATCATGTCTTAGAAATAGTGCAGAATCAACAATGTTTCATTCAGTTTAAGTCATAAAACATATTTTTTTCTGATAAAAAAAACCCAAAAGTTATTTGTTTGTTTGTTATTTACGGTTTGCTGGAACTTGTTTCAGAGCTTAAAAAATATTGTATCAATATATGTAATATATAATAAACACTTAAAAAAAAATTCCATGTAAAATGCAACATATTTAATCAAATGAAAGAAACACTTTAAATTATACAGTATTTCTAGACCATTAATTAATTCGATTAATTTAATTTTTTATTATTATTTGAATCATGCCTAAGAAACAGAGCAGAATCTACAATATTTCTTTCATTTTAAGTCATAAAACAAATATTTTATATTGAGTAAATCATATTTTTTCTTATTACAAATCAAAAGCTATTTGTTTATTTGTTTATTCGTTATTTACGGTTTGCTGGAACTGGTTTCAGACCTTAAAAAATTATTGTATCTATATATGTGCGCACATAAACACAATGTTTTTTCAATGTAAAATGGAATATATTTCATCAAATGAAAGAAATAATTGAATTTTATGCAGCATTTCTAGATCATTAATAAATCAGATTTGTAAGTAATCGTAATGTTTCGTTAGTTTGCTTGCTGGAACTGGTTCTGGGTTGGAAAAAATCTATATAGGTGCACAAAAAGCTATCTTTTAAACTATGTATTTTATAAATTGTCAGCTAAATGAATTAATAATCTTTTCAAAGACTATACATTATACTAGTATAAGGTCTTGATGTACCTGGAAGCCATTAGGCATGGACTCTCCGAACCAAACGTGCTTCTTCTCTCTGATGTTCTTGCTAGTGTACCAGTTCTTCATGGGGATGGTGTTCTGGGATGGGGTGACGCAGGTCTCGCCAGTCTCCATGTTGCAGAAGACCTTGATGGCGTCCAGAGGAGAGCCCTGGTTGGGATCCACCCAGTAGGAACCTTGGAGGACAAACCGATTTAAGTGACTTTCAGAGCTTTGAAATTTATTGAAATAAGTACAATGCACATCTGATGCTGGAACCGTCCATGCGTACCGCTCTTCCATTCAGGATGGCACATCCTGAGGTCACGGCACATGCGGGCAGGGTTGGCCTGGGTTCCTTCGGGGCTACGGATGTTCTCAATCTTCTGGCTCAGAGATTTCAGGGTGGTGTCCACCTCAGCATCGCGGTCACGAACGCTGGCATCATCAGCTCTGTAACCTCCACGAAGAGGATCTGGGCCCTTCTCGCCCTGCGGCATGGGAAGGAAGGGCTCGCCAATGCCAGCAGGTCCGGGAGGACCTGGAGGTCCAGGAAGACCAGGAGCACCCTAGTCAAGAGAGAAAATATCACACAAGTTCTCAGATCTGCTGAAGTCTACACTAAAGAGCTTGAAAGAGACCATTTAGCTGTTAAATTGTGATATAAACTCACAGCGGGTCCCATTTCTCCACTGCGACCACGGGGTCCAGGGGGTCCAACGGGTCCAGGAATTCCGTTCATGCCATCCTTACCAGCATTTCCATTGGAACCAGCAGGTCCCTATGAGCAGATGGAAAGCGTTCTGAGTTTCACAATGGTTGCGTGCTGAAGCTTGTCCTTTCTCATTTCAAAGCAATGGTTTCCGAAGACTTGGAAGATGTCGTTCATTTGACATGACATTTGCGGTTTTCTAGTGGAATTGGGATGCTTTTAAACTGATGCGGTGGGTTTACCAATGAAAAAACTGTGCTAGGTGACAAGTTTTGTGATGGAATGGCTGTTTATCAATAGCAGCATACTATTTTCAAGTTGAAATTGGGTATAACGCATTACAGTAACTGTATTGTGTAATTAAGTAATGGGAACAGATATTTTGATGGGGTCATTGGAATAGGTTTGGGATTTCTGATTGGCCTTTGGACCGTTTTTGTGAAACACACCTGGCAACCCTGATTCAGCCAAACATCTGCTTTATATAGTCTTCCACAAAAGAAGTAATATGAGATTGTAACTACAAGAGAGTGAATAAATGATGACTATTTATTTAAATCATGCAGTGTTAACCATAGAAACCAAAGAGTTTCTCCCAAGGTTCTCCCAATGTCCCTTTAATACTCTGAAATATTGATTTAACACAGTGGCGAGAACAATGAATATACTTGGATAATGACTCTTAATGTCTTCTTTAGAGCTTGGAAATTGTTTCATTATTGAACTTTCCTGTTTCCTCCTGTGAGGCTACACTGAAACAATCTAGATTGTATGAAGCTTTATAATAAATAAACGTGACTCGACTATTATTTAAGTGAGGTCATATATAAAATCCATCTACTCACACGAGGTCCAGCAGGCCCAGAGGATCCGGCAGGGCCTTGGTCACCAGGAGGTCCCTAATAACATTCAGAAACATCAAATATAAAGGTCAGTTTTCCATGTAATTTGAGAAAAAAAGATTCATTTCTTCAGATTCAGTGTGTAATTGGGACATTTTGCTCACTTACAGGAGGTCCAGGAACTCCAGCCATTCCAGAGAGGCCGCGGTGTCCCTTCATGCCTCTCTCTCCAGCCTCACCAGCCTCTCCCTTGTCTCCGCGAGGACCAGCTGGACCCTGCGTGTACAGAGACGTGAAGGATCAGACCGGTGACAAATCAGTAAAAAAGTTGAATAATTGATACAAATGAGAAATTCACACCAGGGCTCCACGAGCACCGGCAGGACCAGCAGGACCAGCAGAACCAGCAGGACCCTGGAAAGAAGTGAGTGAGTGAGAGAGAGAGAGAGAGAGAGAGAGACATGTTGAACATCCACATAATAAGAATAAGAATCTACAACAATATAGATAATAAGAATCATAGATGATTCAGCATTAATCAGAAAAGATTTTAACGTTACAGTGCAGAGTTATCATCGTTAGCTAAAACCATAATCTTTTCATTGCTTGAAATAAAATAACAGAATGAAAACTTTACTTCAAAGCAACATTTCTCAGATTAAGCACTAAAATGACTCAAATTAACCCAAAATACTAAAACTGTAGCTAAATGAAAACAGATAAAATGAAAATGACAGTAAAACAATAAAATAATTCTGCTGTGTAAAAACGTACAGCCTCTCCACGATCACCAGTCTTTCCGGATGGACCCATGGGGCCGGGAGCTCCGGGAGCACCGGGAGCGCCAGGAGGACCGGGGTTGCCAGACTCTCCACGGTCTCCCTGCGGAAAACACAGGAGATTAACAAAAGTGTTCTTTTTAACTGGAAGCACCAATTACAAATCACATTTAAATTCATGCATTTATCACACGCTTTTATCTAAAGCGACTCGCATTGCATTCAAGAAACACATTGACATTCTAATCAGTTCTTTCTTTCCCTGGGAATCGAACTCATGGCCTTGATGTTGCAAGCGCCACATTCTACTTTATGAGCTATAGGAAAGCTACATTATGAAATTTATGTTCAAATTATGCATTAATTTATTTTGTAAGGGATAATAAACAAACCCACACAGGGTGATTAATGACTGTATTTACCCTAAAACCATAAACAGTTTATATATAACGTTTTATTGTGTTTTATTATGTGTTTAAAGAAATGTTTGACAAAAGAACAGGTACTTTATGCGTTCATGTTGTATTGCTTCTTTGGATGCTATTGAGGTTGGTATAAGATAATAACTAGATTTAAAGGTAGTTATGATGTAACTACAGAAATTATTCACAGATTCAGGTATTTTTAATCATAACAACATGTATGAACACAGTAAGTGCAGTCTATCAGATGATTCATTTAAGTATAAAGTAGTTAAGAAGACTTAGATATAAAGTAGGTCCCTTTCATTTACTAGATGATATAAATGGTCTTGAGACAATTTTAAAATACGAATTTACCAATGAATAGCTTCTGAATTAAAATAAGGTTATAAAAGTTACATTTAATTAGAGTTTGCAAAACACTGTTAGAACAATAGTCAAGTTTTATACATGTTTCATGTAAAATAATACATTTTGATTAGTTTAATGATTGGATTGGATCCTATCGTTTCTCCACCCACTTCCTGTTTCCTTCCATGTGCTTCCCATTGTCATTTCCTCCACCTGTCTCGTCACCTGTCCCCCATCCCCTCTTGTATAAAAGCCCTCTTGTATCCCTTTGACCTTGTCAGTTGTTGTGAACGTGTTTCGTCATGTGTGGTCATGCTCCTCGTGCTCCTCATTCTCCGTGTTATCTTCTGTTTTTGCACTAGTGTGTCCTTTTTGTTCATATTTTAAGAGTTTTCGTTTTTAAATAATTAAAGAGAGTTTTGGACTGAACCCTGCTCTCCATTCCTTTCATCATCCCGCACCGATACCCCGTCACAATGCCTCAGTGAGAAAGTGTGGTTGCGCTTACCTTTGGTCCAGGTGGACCGTCACGGCCAGGAGCGCCATCGTGTCCAGGATTACCCTGCAGACATGAGCGACACATCGTCAATAACATCTCGCTGTTGACCAGACAAATCTGGGTTTTGAGCTCTGTAACGTTGGCTCACCTCACGTCCAGCCTCACCAGTCGCTCCGCCCAGTCCAGGAGGTCCCATCGGTCCAGGGGGTCCACGCTCACCCACTTGCCCAGAGGGTCCCTGCTTTCCAGGCTCTCCCTGAGGTGATGGGTAGATGAATGGATTTTATGAAGGATGGCAAACAAAGCAAGTCAAACTGCATTTGCACAACAAATGTGACCTCCAACAATGAGAGAGTGAGAATGAGGAGAAACATTTGGGCCTGCATGAATAATTTGCTGAAAGATTATTCAGACAAACATGCTTTTTTTGCGCAAAATGACAAGGAATGCACATGAAAGTATGTTGACATTATGTATATGAAATCAAATCTGTGGTTTATGCACTTACAGAAGGTCCAGGGAGACCGGCGAAACCTCTCTCTCCTCTCTGTCCAGGAAGACCAACGATACCACGGGATCCGATAACACCAGGTGGTCCGGGAGAACCAGATGGACCCTAAACCATAGATTTAAAAGAATCTTAATATTCAGCAATATCATTGATTTGACTGCACTGACACTACGGGATGAGAACAAAACCGGAGCTACATTCATCTGGATAATGACAATAATGTCTTCTGTAAAGCTACTTTATAGCTGATTTGAATTTGCTTCAGAATCGATGGCCAGATCATCCCTAATCAACACTGATTTAAACTGATTTGAGCTTTATAATGACACGCTTGACTTCTGTAGAGCTGCTTATAGCTGAATTAAACTGGTTTTACATGGATTATCTTTTGATGATCACAATGACTGTCTATTTAGAGATGATTTACAAAAATTGGTTTCAAAGCTTGCAACACCCATGACACAGTTATTGAACTGAACTGCATCAACATTGAGCCAAATAGAGTTGAATAATGAGACGTCTTTTCAGAGCTGAATTCAAGTGTATTCATTTCAGAGCTTTGATGAACTTTCCACATTTGTATTTATTTTTACTGTGAAGCTGCTTTGAATCCATCTGTATTGTATACAGCCCGAAACACTGGACTTGACAGCCGAGTGATTTATATTTTTGTAGCTGTGATGATGAAACTATGTCTGCTTTTCCTGTTAGGCCGAATGGTTCAAAGAACGGCTCCAGTTCTTTTCCACTTGAGCTTGGTTCAGTACGGCAAGATTAAAAACTGTTCTCAGTCCAGAATTCTCTACAAGGTTAACTAACTAAAACAAAAGCGTATCCGTATGAATCGGTCTGGAATGGAACGGGTAAGCAGTGAGAATGGTTTGGTCTGATGGTGGAAAAGCATTTTATGGTTGAAACTATGAATACTTACAGGGGGACCATCGGGACCAACGCTACCCCTCTCTCCAGCGGGTCCTGGGGGTCCAGCGGCACCGGCCTCTCCAGGACGACCAGCAGGTCCCTTCTCACCACGGGCACCTCTTTGTCCTTCTTTTCCCGAAGCACCGGTTGGGCCAGGGGGTCCAGCAGCACCCTGAGAAGACACGCAATCAATGTAAACGCTTTGAGGTCAGACCGATGAAAAGAGCTAAAGAGAAGCTTGTCAAAACTGTATATACAGTCAATATTTGTTAAGTATTTGTTTATTCCCAAAAAAAATTTGAGCCGAGCGTTTAAGTACACTTTGATGTTAACATTTCAATAATTTAACAACACATGCACATGTTCACGGTTCACTGATGTCAGTTAATGGTTACATGATATCACTGAATATTTTACTTTTACTTTGAATTTTAATATTCAAACTCCATGTTGGGAAAGCCTGGTTTGAAACTGTTCTAGAGTAAGCGATACTTACAGCAGGGCCGGGAGGTCCAACTCTACCAGCAGCACCAGGGAAACCAGTAGCACCCTGTTAAAAAACACACTGGCATCAGAAACTGCAATATCTTAACAGAGAAAGTATATGCACTGGCCCCTAAAAAGTATGACTGTCAGTGTATTATACAACAAAATATCAGAAAAGCATGTTAGGGGTTAAATGAGCACTTGTGTGAACTTTAAATCGGACAAGTTTCATATTTTATGTTATTAAGTTATTTTTTCCCCCAAATATGCTTAGTCTCTGAATAAATAGCCTCTAAAAACTAAACTAAACCATAAAAAATGTTAATTGCAATATAATAAATGTTAACTGTTGTTGTGCTATTATGTGTTAGAATTAATTTTAAATTAATTAAAATGTATATATATTTTTTTTATTTTGAGCTAGAACAAGAAACACTTAAAATAAAAACTGTAGACTGTATAAAATAATAAATAAAAATGACAAAACACAACAAAAGTAAAAAATCAAAAACATATATTTATATGTTTTGAATTTTCTATTTTTTTATTTTAGCAATTTAGTTGTTTTGTCATTTGTCTGTATTTGCTCAAATACACACACACACACACACACACACACACACACACACACACACACACACACACACACACACACACACACACACACACACACACACACACACACACACACACACACACACACACACACACACACACACACACACACACACACACACACACACACAATTATAATAGAATCTCAATAATACTAATATAACACTCATAATAAAAAAAACATTTGGTAGCGAAAGTATAGACAATATTCTAATGGCTTTGAATGGTGCCTAACTTCTGTTGTTTGTAATAAGTGAGTGACAGCAGTGAATCTTACAGGAGGTCCAGCACCACCGCGAGCGCCCTTGGCTCCAGTAGCACCAGCAGGTCCCTGTCAAACACAACACCCTGTGATGAGGATATCATGGAGGATATTCATCTATCTGAGTCCAACAGGAAAGGGATCATGTTCAATACCTGTGGGCCAGCGGCTCCGACGGGTCCAGCGGGTCCAGGAGCTCCAGCATCTCCCTTGGGTCCGGTGTCACCAGTCGATCCCTTAGCACCAGGTTGACCGTTGGCACCCTGCATTCAGAATAGAGACACTTCAGTTCAGTTATTTTAAAGATCACATGGTAAGAGGTGATTGATAATTATTGGATGAGGTTGTTAGACTCACAGGAGGTCCAGCAAATCCAGCAGGTCCAGGGGCACCGACCTCACCGCGCTCTCCCTGCGCAGACACCAGACAAACATGCATCAGTGACTCACTCAATAGATCACTCACATGCTGTATAATTCAAACGCAATTACTGTATGTAAAGTCTGACTTATAAATAATAGCCTGAAAATCTATTTAAATGGGATAGTTTGTTAAAACTAAAAATATTTATAATAACAACAAAAAATGATTTTGATGCATCATATTTGATACATTAAGCTTTTTTGGCTCATGATGTAGTGAGAATATAACGCTCAAACTGAGCAAAAAAATGCAATTTGTTGCAATCACACTTATCAATCAGATGAGGCCTTTTATCTCTAGTTGTAATGAACTGATTGATTTGTGGGTCTTAAAAATGTATAGGGTTATAAATAACTGCAGTTGTAGAGCAATGCTGATCATAGGTTGTGTGTGCAATTGCATGCATTTAGCATCATGTTTTGGTGTTTATGTCTGTGTTTCATGAGGTTTTCAGTGGCATCCTGATCACTTACAGGTCCACCACGAGGGCCAGTCAGTCCAGGAGGTCCAACAGCACCAGGCTCTCCCTAAAACACAACCATAGCAGGAGAATCAGACACAGCTGCTGTATTGTCACAGTAATTCATTCTGTAAATGCTACATAAAATTGATCAATTCTAAGGCACCTTTTTATTTATTTTATTTCAAAACATGCAATGAGAAAAAATGATTTGGAGCTAAAAAAATATAAGCGTTAAGATAGGAATGTAATGCAATGAAAATGATTTAATAAATGTTTCATACCTTCTCACCAGGAGCACCACTGGGTCCAGAAGGTCCGATAGGGCCGGTCATTCCTCGCAGACCATCCTTGCCAGGAGCTCCATCGGGGCCCTTGGGACCACCATCACCCTAATGAGAAAGGACAGCTATTGTGAACACACAGCAGGATGTGACATCATCAACACTGTACTGTACAGTTGCTGTAAGTATTCATCTTGATTTAGTAACAAGTCACGATCCTTATGAAAAAGATGCTTAATTACATTTATTATGCACTAGAAATGCACTTTAAATCTTAAAAGTATACATATTTAAAAAAATGTACTTGCATATAATATAATACTGTATAATATAATATAATATAAAATGAAATAATATAATATAATAAATCTACATTTTATTATTTCACATATTAGAATACATTTATTTAATTGCAATTAACATGCAAACCTGAAAACATTACATCACTTTAGTGTATAAACATTCTTTTTAAAAGTAAAATTGTATTTCTTTTTCTTTTCAGGGCATGCTTGCAAGGTATAAAATGCTTGAAGTCTGGAGTGTAAGGAATCTCACTCTGTCTCCTCTGGCTCCAGGCATGCCTCCAGCACCGCGCTCTCCTGGCATTCCCTGCATCCCGGCGGGACCAACACCACCAGGGGCTCCAGCAGCACCAGGCTCACCCTAAACACACACAGAGAAAGAGAGAGAGAATTGGATCCTTATTCAAATATCACTTTTCTGAGTCATAATGGGAAGTCGAACTGAGGGTCTTACCTTAGCACCATCATTACCGGGAGAACCAGGGGCTCCACGGGGGCCGGTAGAGCCAGCAGGTCCAGGACCGCCGCGCTCACCGGGGAAACCTCTGTCACCCTGCGTGAGACATTTACAAATATCATTCTGCTGTCTTTCAGCCCAGCTGATGAACAGAGATAAGTGCGTAGAGGAAAAGTCCCAATATAGTTTTAACTTCAAATAAAGAGTGTTAAAAAATACAAAATACATTTACTGAATTGAATCATTAAAACAAGTGAAAGACTATTTAAAAAAACTATAAGTAATCTCAATGTACACATAGTTAGAAGACTAATTTGGAGTATTTATGAACATTTTCGTACATATTTTAATAGTTTAAATGTTCCCAAGGATCAAAAATGTACATGTAGATGAGTAAAATGTACATTAATTTTATACATTAATTAAATATATATATATATATATATATATATATATATATATATATATATATATATATATATATATATATATATTTCATCAATTAAGCATAGTTAACGTAGAAAGCTATAAAGTATATATCTTGAATTGTTTTATTTATTTTTTATTTAAAGAAATTCAACATATTCTTTATAGCTTTTTTATACTATGATAATTTGCTTCTTTATGTTTTAAGGATGTTAAGATATTTTCACAGAAAAACAATACTGATACTAAGATAATTATTATTATTACTTATGTTTTTGCAGTGTGAGCATAATAGTAGAAAAAGTGACAATAAGGCAGAAGTCAGATTGTTCTTATAGTTTAATAGATGCACTGGTGCTTGAGTGAGTATTATGGACTGATCAAGATGAAGAAGATATGCTAATAAAGAGATACTCACTCTTGGGCCAGAAGGACCAGAAGGACCACTTTCACCAGGAGCGCCCTGTTGAACAGTGAACATAATAAATAACACTGTACAAAAAACACACTCCTTCATAACCAGTATGTCTCTTATAACGTGATTGCATAGGTAATTTGATACATGCATGTCATCTTATATATGAAAAACACATGGCATTAAATACATAATTCCTTGCGCTAACACACGTACCTGATCGCCAGGCTTGCCACTCTCACCAGTGGCACCCTGTGCACCTGGCAGACCCTGTATGAGAATAAATATGGATTGTTTAAGTTTCGGCAAGCGACTCAACCAAAGACAATCAGCCACTAATCTTAAAAGTCTGAGCAGTAATTGTATTGTCATCTAAATCACACTCAAAGTACATATAACAAACCTGGAAGCCGGGAGGACCAGCGGATCCCTGTTCTCCCTTCTCTCCAGCAGGTCCCTGTGAGATCGCAGACCAGTGAGAACGTTAGAGCAGAAACAGAAACGGGTGGGCGGTGATTTATCATATCAACATTAAGAGGTTTAAGCACACGTACAGCAGGTCCAGGAGCACCAGGAGCACCAATATCACCATCTTTGCCAGGAGCACCCTGTGAAAACACACAGAAACACACACTGCATCATCACAATCACACTCTGAGGATACACTCCTGCTAAGTGATTAAAGCAATGCTTAATGCTGCATAAAGTCACCAACAATCTGTGATTTGGTACGTACCAAAGCACCAGGAGGTCCAGAAACACCTCTCTCGCCAGCCTTGCCAGACTCACCCTAAGAGGAATAAACCAATGAAAAGGTTTAAACGTGTCATTAAGCAGTTTGTAAATCTGAAAATCATAAAGGAATCTTTTATTTTACAAGAGATTAAGTAAACCCTGTGAGCCTGATTTATCAAATAGTATCGTTAGAAATGGAACGGTTTATCCAAGCCTTAGACGAAATATATATTTAAATATATGGCTTATATAATATGATATAGTGAGAATATAAAGCTCACACTTTAGAAGGCAAAAACAGCTCAGGCTCAAACAGAGCAAAAATATGCAATTTGGTGCTGATGCTGATATTGATGAGCAAACTGATGATGAAATTCTGATATCTTGTGATGTAAATCTTTATAGAAGCATAACAGTCTAACGTAAAATGCATCTAAATATCAGTCGTCAATCTCTATCTGCCAATATATCAAAGCTGTGTAGTTTTAAAACATAATACATTGCAATACAATGATGATTGAAACCTTCCTCAAAAGCCTGATGATCATGTTTGATACTCACATTTTCACATGATTTCTCTAAAAATGATCAAAGCTAAGTGGCTTCAGTCGTAAATGTTCATCTTGAAATATAACAAACCTCTAAACTATAACTCAACACACTGTAAGCTTTAAAGGGTTAATGTGTTGTTTGAGGAGGTTTGGTTTTGATCAAGATAAAACTGTTTGAATATATTATTCATAGATTTATGGTAATAACTTACATCAGTTCCTTTGGGACCAGGGAATCCCATCACACCAGGTGCACCGCGAGATCCAGCGGGTCCTGGGGGTCCGGGTCGGCCATCTTGTCCAGGTGCACCCTTACGGGTTAAAGAGGTTCAAACAAATATTACTTTAAATGCAAGATGTTGTCTCATATTAGTCTTATATTGCATACAAAATGAAATGCTTACAGAAGGTCCAGCTTTGCCATCAGGTCCAGGGCTTCCAGGGGCACCAGTCATACCCTACAACAGACATCGGGTTAGGTGAAGATACAGACTATTTATACTACTAACACGGCTCCACACAACATTAAAGAGCCTATTTCTCACCTTAGATCCAGGCAGTCCTGCCTCTCCTGGGCGGCCTGACTCTCCAGTGGCTCCTTGAGCTCCCATTGGTCCATTAGCGCCACGCTCACCAGGGGCACCCTGCGATTTAAATGTCCACTTTTAGTATTTCAGCAATATCTGTGTTCTGCAGGACCATGGACAGCGCCATCGCAGTGCATTAAACAGCCTTACAGTGTGCAATCAGGACTGGATTGTTATTTAATAAGTCAAAGCTGTAAAAAACACCCATATTAGTCTGTAGTTTAATAGCAGATGGCATCATTTTAACTCTATATGAGTTAAACTACACTGAACAGAACTATGCAAACCTGTCTCATACACTTATTTTTAGTTTTATTAAATCATTACATTTTTCTAAACTAAAATCAGTTTCTAGCCACATTGGATACTGGTCAAAAGTTTGGAATCAATAAGAATTTGTTTTGTTTTTTTGAAAAAGAAGTCTCTTCTTCTCACCTAGAATTGTTTTGTTTTGAAATAAAAACCTAACATAATAATAAAAACCTAACAAATAATAAGGGATTCCATTGACAGCATTCATATTTTTGTGGAAACCCTGATACTTTTTATCAGGATTCTTTGATGAATAGAATGTTTAAAAGAACAGCATTTATTTGAAAATGGAATTTTTTGTAACATTATGAAAGTCTTTACTGTCACTTTTGATTCCTTCTTCAATATAAAGTAAAAAGAGCTTTACTTTTTTAAAGCTTTTGAATGGTAGCGTATCATTTCTCCACAAAAATATCATGCAGCACAACATTGATAATAATCAGAAATGTTTCTTGATCATCAAATGTCTGAAGGATCATGTGACACAAGACTGATACTGAACATTCAGCTTTGATCGCAGGAACACATTACATTTTAGCATATATCACATTTGTTTCCAAGCTTTTGACCGATGGTTTGAAGCACATTTTAAAGCTACCAGATAAAACATTCAGAGATCTACGGCCCTGATTTGTGAGGTCAATCTTACCCCGGGTCCGGGTGCTCCATCACTTCCGGGCAGGCCACGGTTTCCAGGGGCACCCTTTCGAAAAAAAAAAGACAAAAGATGAGAACCAAACAAGCAAAAAAGCATGCGGTCACAGTTTTTGGTAGGGTTAACCTACACGGGCTCCAGGGGGTCCGACGGGTCCTGCACCACCAGGCTCACCACGAGCTCCTCTCTTTCCTTCCTCTCCGGAGGGTCCGGCGAGACCTTGAGGTCCGACTGGGCCCTAGGACAGAAAACAGCAACCATTACCCTTACAGCTGTGGTGTCTGTGAATATGAGGAAATGATCTGTGCTTCAGAGATACTTACAGGTTCTCCCTTAGGACCGGCATCTCCCTTAGGGCCTTGGAGACCTGGATCACCCTGGAATTAGAGGCAAGATGTAAGATATCTGATCTCAGCCCACTCAATGCTTTTATTCTTCAGACTCCTCTGCATCCAAAGCAACTTAATGTACACTTATAAGAAAGGAAAGAGGTTAAGGGCACAGAGAGTGATATCTTGAATTACTACAACATCAGATCTATAACATCTGAAGGCTGGAATACACCACACAACTCTTTCATGCTATAACTTGTAGTAAAGAGGAAAAGATGATCAGTTCATGTGCTGCTTGAACTGAAATGGCTAAAGCGATCTGTCACGGCACATTAAAGAGGGGAAAACAAGCTGTTGTTTGGATTTCATAATGAAAGTGTCAGAATTTAAAAACTGAGACTTTGTTTCATAATGAAAGTAACAAAGCACAAAGCTGATTGCGAATTATTGGATGGGAGGCGATACAATTAATGTTTTGTTCACCCATTGACTGACAACAGCGTAGACTAAAAGATTGATTCTTGGGATTTAAGAATCAATATCGGTTTATTAAAATGAGATTTTAATCTATATTTTCAACCCAGTCCTATAATATATCCTCTAAAATTGACTCAAAATATTAAATATATTTAATCTGCACTGACTGGCTGAAATCAAAGCATGAAGCCGTTAAATATCTCTCTCTCTCTCTCTCTCTCTCTCTCTCTCATCTCTCTATGTATATATATATATATATATATATATATATATATAGCCTGTACCCATCATTAATTACTGTGGCAATTCTGACCAATTCTGGCAACTACTGATCAGACTGCAAATCGGAGTGAACAAAAGTGAATATCTATGCAAAAGTCAAAAAATGATTGAAGCTCTGAAGCATTACTGCACTTTTCACGTGTGCTTAATAAAATGCAGTATACGTACGTTGTTTCCTTTGGGGCCAGGAGCACCGGTAGGGCCAGCGGGTCCAGCGGGTCCACGGGAACCTGGGAAACCGGGAGCGCCAGCAATACCAGCAGCACCCTACAAAACAGCATTCAAATCAGAGTCGGCCATACTGCCATAGATAAAGATTAAGATCTTTAAAGATAAAGATAAAGATCTTTAAAGATAAAGAAGGATGGGTGTGGGATAATACATATATTATACTGTAGACTTACAGGAGATCCTTTGGCACCAGGAGATCCATCAGACCCAGGGGCTCCCTGTGCAGAGACAAGAAAAGTTCAGTTAAATCGAATCATTTTCATCTTATTAGCTTATCCATTAAATTTAAATTAGTTTTATTTAGATTATACTCTTAATCACACTTTGTTTTTTAGATCATATCAGTTCTATTTTTGCATTTAGGATAAAAAAGATAATATATGCATTGCTATCTCAATCTTATCCTCCTCAAGGAATGGTGATAGAAAAAATGAGATGAGATGGAAAAAATAAGTCTAAAGGAGCGAATGTTCACAATACATTTGCAATACACTTTCCTCCCATCATCTCATCCCACGTCCCTTAAGGAGCTCAATACAATCTACCTTTTTTTTTAGCAAATGCACAGTTGTGTAAGTGTTGTGATGTAAATACTCACAGCAGGGCCAGCGGCACCAGCGGGTCCGGGGTTACCCGGCTCACCACGGGCTCCCTGAGGTCCCTCTGACCCACGGCCTCCAGAAGGGCCAGTTTCTCCCTACAGAAGCAGGAAAAACAAAGAAATGGTGAATTGTCTGGTCATTTATTGGAGGGGGACAGATATTTATTCACTTAGCAGACAATTCTCTCAAAAGAATATTTTATTGGTTTATTGTGCATGCAACCACAGGGTCGAGAAACCATCAATTCACAGTGGAAGTGCTTATAGTATGTTTAATAATGTTCGCTTAGCTTTGATGAACTGATGGCTGCTGTACTTTTATGTACTTACTATAGGGTTAGGATTGGGAATCGGAGTTGGTTTAGGGTTAGTTGCATGTAATTATGCATAAGTTATTATTGTTACTACATGTATAACAAGGACACTGTAAAAGAAAGTGTTACCCAAAACAGTTTAGCTGCTTTTGAGGTGGGATATGGGTGAGTTAGGGATGGGTTTAGTGGTGTGGGTAGATTTAAGAGTAAGTTAAGGTGTGAGGGAAAGATCAAAAGTGTCATTGTATGTAAATTCATTTTTAAACATAATTATAATAAGTGCATTGGATCAAATGATTAATTGAAATGTTAGTACAGAGTAAAGTCAATAAAGTGAGTGTATGGTTTGCAGTGTGAATTATACCTTAGCACCAGCACCACCAGGGAAACCAGGAGGACCAGCAGGGCCGGTGGGTCCCTAATATAACAGAAAAATTGTAATAATACAATTAAACGCATTGTAATGCAAAATGATTAATACCGCTGCGACAGGCGTAAGAATATATTGTAGTACAGGAAACATTAGCATTAAAATGAGTACTATGAGCATTACATTGACTTTAGTGTGAATCAAGAGAGAGTTTTGTGATACTTGGACAGAAATACTTGATTTATCAATAGGTTCTCATAGTAAATAACTGCTGTATTACCAGAATATTGCTCTTAAGAGACTTACGGGAGGTCCAGCAGCGCCGGTGTTGCCATCATTACCACGAGCACCCTGCAGAAAACAAACAAAGCATTACATTCGTCCATCTTTACGAACCAGTAATGACACTGAATGATGCCTGGAGATTTAGAACAAGCCAACGATTTTGGATCAGCAACTCTGTGCACATGAAAGCATTGAATCTTCTTGCCACCAGAATGTGAATCAACAAGATTTCAATCAGTTTTCATTATTATATAGTGGTACATTCACATTTTGACTTTTATAAATGTTTACTCATGCTGTATCAATAAGAGTTGAGTTGCATTGCACAAGTTGAACACTATGTTACATATTACAGTAAAAAAATTAATCTCATACAATGTACAAACGATAGCGATAGAGGTGAAAATTAGAGGTTTTTTTTAGCTCCACTGAGGCAATAATGCATGGACGTGACACTCACAGCAGGGCCAGGGGGACCAGGGCGACCTCTCTCACCGGGCAAACCACGAGCACCCTGAAACAACCGACGGAAGAGGAACCGTGAGAAAAATGGCATCATTTCGAAGAACTTTTCATGCACTTTGAACCCCATGTAGAGTCACTCACCATGGCTCCAGGAGTGCCATTCTCACCAGGAGCACCAGCCTCTCCCTGTGATCAGAGATGAGACACAATCAACAGACAATCAACACCACATCAGTGAGCAAATATGGTTTGATATCTGGATGTATGAAGATATGAAATAAAATCCCAACCTTGGGTCCGGCAATGCCAGCGTCTCCCTTAGCTCCATCTAGACCAGGGAAACCCTGTAAGAGGCGACAGAAAACATTATAAATACACACTGCATGCAGCATTGCACTCAAAAACACACTTGAAAGCCAGTATGAATGCATAATGTAATGAATGCATAATTATCAGTTAGAAAATAAAAAATAAATATGATAATTAATCAAATCTATTTCTAATTTTATATTTACATCTATGTACCAGTATATAGTCACACTTTAGATTAGGGTCCAGTTCTCACTATAACTATGACTTTTGCCTCAATAAACTCCTAATTACTGCTTATTAATTATTAGTTAGTTATGTTTAGGGATTGGGAAGCATTAATATGTGCTTTATAAGCATTGATTAGCAGCCATGTTGGTTCAAACAATAACATTCATGCTTAAAGCATGGACCTTAAACGTAAGTGTTACCATAAGCATCAATAAATAATGAAATGATTTAAAACTCCAGTAAACACTCACTCTGTGTCCCTTGATGCCGGGGAGTCCAGGGGTTCCTGGGAATCCACGAGCGCCCTGTGAAACAAGCATGATGAAAGCTTGAATCCTTTCCACCCAGTTTGAAATAATGAACGTTTAAAATGTTTTCATTCCAGTGAAAAACACTGAGGAGAGCATGCATGCGCACCTGAGGGCCAGCGGCTCCGCGCTCACCGGGACGGCCTGCTTTGCCAGCTTCACCCTGAGGAAGAACAGAGGAGAGATTTGAGGAGACTTCAAGGCCTGTGCGGTGTTATCTGAATTTTGGCTCGTCTGACGGTCTGATTCAGAGGCGGTTGGAGTAGAAAACTCACATCCTCTCCGTTCTTTCCAGGAGGACCGGGAGCACCGCGAGAACCCATTGGACCCTGCAGGCAAAAACAGGAGAATATGCATGTTTTGTAAAAGGTGAAGTAGCATTTTTTCTTCTTCACTGTCTTCACTTCACAGTAACACTGACTCAGAAGGAAGTAAAGACACTCACAGGAGCACCAGGCTCTCCAGGCTCACCCGGGGGGCCAGTGAATCCCTGAGGGCCCTGGGAACAATTCACACATGTACAGTTATACATCCGGATATGATGCAAAACAAAATTGTGTAGTATAACACTGGAAACAGACTTACAGGTGAACCTGCAGGTCCAGGGGGGCCACGGGGACCCTGGAGGCCCTAAAAGAGAGCAAACCAAACATTAAATAGAGATAATAATGTAGATATAAAAGTAGTTATATTCAATGCCATGTAAGTTTCGAAGGCAGTGCAAATGGAGTCTTTTGAAAGCAGAAATATAGGAAGCGGGGCGGCCGCTTACAAATATAATGCAGGTGTACGTATAATAAAAGTGAAGTCTTATAAATGAGATCCATAAGACACAGTGTAAAAGTGAGGGATAGATTACAAATGATCAGTTTTACTTTACAATATACATTTCTGTCTATTCTGTGCTAGATCATGAAGGGAAGGAGGGAGAAGAAAGAGTCGGCTGACGTACTGGTGGTCCGGGAAGAGCAGGGCCGCTGGATTTCTCACTGCCGTAAGCCATCTGGGAAAGGAAGGACTGTAGGGAATGAAGAACAGGAATGAGTGAGGGTCGGCTGTGATCATCTCCATTTTCTCATTGACTACTGCACATCTAAAGGATCGTTTTGCTCTTAACGGCAGAATATTAGCTAATACACTTTTTAAATGCTATAAAGATTATGACATGTCACAAATACGTCAGCAACGTGTGTTTCTGTTCCAGTCAACCCAGAATCCTACATGGTGAGAATGGGAGCTGTTCACAGAGTTGGTACTGAACTACTGAATCACAGAAGCTTCATGCACTTTAAAAATGTATTATTTATTTATTGACTTCTTTACTTTATTAAAAGCTAAAGGAAATAATCTATCGGGCAGCAGAACGCATGATTTATGTATTTGAATGCAGGCCAAAAAGATTCTCTCGTATTTAATCATAATGATGATGACCCAGCCAAAGCAGAGTCAAGGTTTTACAATGTTAAAATTGCTCCGCTTACTCCGCCACCGAGGCCAGGGGTTCCAGGAGGACCAGGAGGTCCAGGGAGTCCGTTCTCTCCGGGAATGCCATCTCTGCCGGGAGGCCCTGCAGGACCCTGAGAAACAAACAGACACAACTCTTACTTCAGTGATCATTCACTTAACCCTGTCCTCTACAGACTCTTCTGACTAAAACGGCATGGTAAGAAGCAACACCATGCTTATCAAACAAATGCTTAATCGGCAAGTGCTTTCATGGTTATGGAGGTCAAAGGTCAGAGGTCAGCAGGTTAAACGCTTCAAATGCCCCATATATAGCCACAAACAGATTTTCACATCAATCCAAACCTTTTTTTTTTTATCTCATGCAGACTCTTGAAAACATGTGGCATTGGTCTTTTTTAGGTTGTACTAGTCTAGCCCAGATGATTCAAACAATATAAATGCATTATTATAATGTGTTCAAAAGCAAATGTTCTACTCACTGGATCTCCGTTTGGACCAACAGGACCCTGAAAATGGGAAAATTACAAAAATTAAGATGCTTTATATTGGGGAGTTCTGTAAATGTAACATAAAGGGGTATTTTATGTGCTTAACGTACATTTATACATGGTGTGACAAGAATAAAACATACCAAATAATATGTAAAACATATTATTTTTTTAATAAATGAAATGCATGGTGAAAAATGCGAATAAATTCACACTAACCACGGGACCGGGACCTGGAGGCTCGGGACCTGCATGGAATAAAATATAAAAATATTTCAGATCTGTGCCACCTCATATCAGCTCAAGTAGAGATTGTGATAAGCATTGATTCAGAATCTCAAAAATATGGAGACACTCTCATTAATAAGATTAAACAACATTATTACTTCCTTTAGAGATCGGCAGTTGACGTACATTCAAATAGGTCATTAAACTTTTATTATATGTGTGCGAATGCACGGGAACGATTGATCTACTGTGCGTTAGGTACTGCTCAGAGATCATGAAGTGTTCACAAAAGTGCAAAAATCAGCCAAAAGGCAATGAAAACTACAAGCAAAAACATCCTTAATCCCTCAGAAAGCATGAGTGGTGAGAGAGAATCCAGTGATGTGTTTGCACTCCACAGGTCTCCGGCATGATGGCAGGCCATTGAAAGATATTTCCCAGAGCGTGAGGTTAAGTGTTTGCACACTTGAGGGCGACAGAGCTAGAGTGACCGCGAGGTGCAAAGGTGGTGAGTGTACCGTCTCCGTCTGGGCAGATGGGGCAGCACTCTCCATCGGGAATCTCTGGATTGGCACAGTCGGATGTATCCTCACAGATCACCTCATCGCACATGATGGTCCCGCTGTCGCAGACGCAGATCTGGCAGGGCTCAGGTTTCCATACATCCTTGTCGTTGTAATTCTGACCGTCCAATGAACAGCTACCGTATGATACTGTAAGCACAAAAGCAGTGAATCAGCATTTGAATCAGCACAAAAGCATTTCATCATTTGATTTGAGGGCCCACAGGTCCCAGGGGGCCATGATGGCATTTTATGTGAAAAGATCAGATGTAGCTAAACTAAACAGCGGCTTCGCTCTGAATCAAAGTGACCTATTGGGAAAAAAGTAAACGTTTTCCGATTCAAATGAAAGAAAACATACTTGTTGCACTGTCAAGAGAACAAATATGGCATTTTTAAAACTCATTCTTGCATGTGCAATCCACAAACTAACCCATTACGATCTAGTGTGATGCATATTTATTATTTTCGTCATTATTATTACTTTAAAAAGGCAGTAAATGAAGCTGGAATGGCCTAATAGGGTGTGGTGCACAATGATGGATAAGCCTGCAACCTCCTCATAGAGGTTCAGACCTGTGCAGTGTTAACATCCACCGCTCGGTGGCGCAAAAGTCGTGCAAAACCACCGTCACGCCCCGATCATTCGCAAACGATGAAGTGAAATCCAGAGGTTTTCCTCCATCTGATTAAAACGAGTCTTTGTCAAGTAAAACAGCAGAGATAAGCGGTTATATCCCGTTATCAAGAGATAAATGAGAGGATAGGTGACATTAAACGCACTCGTTCTCTCCCTCTCTCATCCGTGTCGCGTTTTTCCCTCAGCGCATCCTTCGCTCGAGGACATGCGCGCGCCCGCGCTGAACATGTTTGGGCACGCGCGCAGCGAACAAGCGCTCGAGGAAGGAACACGACTCCGCGTGCATTGGCAAGATGGGAACAATTACGATTTCTAGCTGATAAAAAAAGGTTGATGAGAATGAAAAGGTATTTTTCCCCCTCCTCCA
Organism: Rhodeus uyekii; assembly: GCA_037043235.1. Taxonomy (NCBI): domain Eukaryota; kingdom Metazoa; phylum Chordata; class Actinopteri; order Cypriniformes; family Acheilognathidae; genus Rhodeus; species Rhodeus uyekii. The sequence goes on along the minus strand of JAWRVZ010000145.1, from coordinate 1,215,879 downwards.
GACATTCCCAAGATGTTTTAGATTGCAGGTCACTTGCAACAAGTTGAAAATCCCCCTCTTGAGTTCTCCAATCTCTTCTGTCAAGCATCTTTGCAAAAGCAGAAGTTAAAATCATATACTCACTATCATCCTCTCCTTGTCCTCTCACCACAAGCACCGCTGCGGCGAGCAGCAGCCCTAACCGGATATCCACAAAGCTGAACATGTCTAAATATTAGACATGTAGACTCTTTGAGGCAAGGGGAATCCTGTTTTGTCCTCAGTCATACACGTAGGGTCCGGTCTGTGTAACTCCAATCCAGACCCTAGCAGAAACTCCCTACTGCCTAAACAAATGTTTGACCCTGGCTTTTATATGCCAAAGTTTTGGGGAGGTGCTGAGAGCACAAGATATCTGCTACATGTTCAAGTCGGAGCGAGTCCCTCCTTCAGCCAAGACTAAGGGCCGCCTTAAAACATGTCAAACTATTCAGAGTCCTCATTACAACGTGGACATTTTGAAACATGGAGAAGTGTGTCAGGGATTCTCGATTTCATGCTGAGAAAAGATAAGGGAGTCAAATCGTCTTCTCTGAATCTTGGGATGTCTAGATTCAGCAGTTTCTTTTCGACTTGGGACGAGTTGGACCCTCTTGTAGTGGATGTGATCATCTCATGTTTTTTAAACTGATAAGTAGTTATTGTAGTTGCCAAATGATGATCACAATCTGAGGTTTCGGTGAACTGAGCTTCTGCAATGAGCTTTCATGCTGAGTTTGAACGAGACAAGGGTTTGGGGAACAAGCATGATGTTATGGAGGATTGGGACTGAATGAAGGATTAGAAAAGAAAAAGAGAGTACATTTTGTCATCGTTTATTTCAAACATGTCTGACTTTTTTCTTCTTCTGCAGAACACAAAAGATGATGAGGGTTTGAAAAATGTCTCACAATGAAAGTGAAATTGATTTGAGCGCCAGTGTCCTTTAAAATATTTTCTTTTGCAGTTCACAGATAAAAAGAAAGTCATTAAATGAATAAATAATGACAGGAATATCATTGTTGGTGGGCAATTTCTTTCACATGGCCATAAAAAGAAGTTGATTGTACTTAAAAATGTAAGTCATTTCAACTTAAATAACTGACTTATAAAAATGAGTTGAATCTTGTATAATATAAAATAGTTGAAATCTGCAACGTAAAACCATGTTGTCATAACTTATTGATCCTATTTTGCTTTTACACTGTACTAGGCTCAACAGAATATTTAGTTTTTAAATGCATGAGCTAAAATTTAATTAAAAAACAATATGAACATTAAAAAATAAAACATATAGAATTCAGCTACTAACAAAATGCATCACCGATATCAAAATCACACCGTTTAATCCTCTTCACTTTAAACAAACGTCACAGTTGAGATGTGAAATAAACATACTTTTACTGGTTTAGCCATAGACAGAACGACATAACATGAATATTTGTGCAAATGTCCATTGCATGTCTGAACATATGAGCAATGCTGTGAGCCATTGGCTTTTACATGTGCAACATGTTAAGCAGAGAGACAAACAGAGAAAGAGAGAGAACATCTGGCATTATATCAAACCATACTCATTGCTCTGTGGACACGTTGCAACTTCAAGAGCCATGGCCCTGTCTGACCTGCTTTTTCACATCTTTACATTTGAAAATGCATTGTCTGCTCACTATCACTTTGTTTAAATAAAATGCAATAGGAATGCGGAGAGGTGGCGATAGTTCATGTTCTTTGACTAGAGCACATAAATGTAAAGATGTTTCTAACAGCAAATAAAGATTACTATAATTGATTGAGTAGAATCAAGTTTAATCGATTTTCTTTCAGAATGCTTGGGCAAAACAAAAACCCTACTTATTGTTATTTCTCTATTTTAATTATAGCATTGCATGCAAATGCCTGAGAATCCCCAGTATGTTCAATTGGATCACACTTTAGCAAAAACTTCTATCATCTTTTATTGTGCGGCAGCTGGATGAAGCAGAGTGCATGGATCCGGTCACAGGAAAACCATACGCTGATGCTGGTTTTATACGCTTAGGCAGAAATTTGAAACCCTAGTTACATGCCTTATCAAAGCTGAAATTAAAAACTGCTTTTCTTTTTTGTGTGTGACCACCAGTCCGAAATAGAAATAGGACACAATAAAATTTCTTTTTGAAGCTTCCAAAATCATCTCATGTTTCCAAGTATTTCTATGTATTCATTAGTTCCTTTTCAGTAAGTCATGTTTGATGTTATGGCAGAAGGACAGATGAATCAGGATCTCACCTGAGAGCCCAGACACTTTCAAGTGTGAACTACAACGAACCAACGTGAGTTTGGCTTTGCACACCCTATTTCTGCACACAGCAGGCACGGCGACCAGTTTCCCGGCTCACGACTCTGGGCTTTAAGTACGCTGAGGTGGCGTTTGATGAGTCATGCACCCACTGCAGGAGGATGACCATCACGGTGCTAAGGTCGAGACTGCAATACCTCCAAAGAGGTGAAGTCCCCTGAAGTCTTCACCTGAAGGTGAAGTTCTCTGCTCTGATCTAGTTCCTCTGTTCAGCAGAGGGCTACTTCGGTGACCTGAGGATTACAGTGGCGGTTACTGATGGACCTCTAGTGACGGTTGAGGAGATTTCCCCTTCCATGTAACGTGCTTTGAGTTTCTATGATAAAGCGCTATATAAATGTAATGAATTATTATTATTATTACAGTGGAGTTCACTTATCTCGACCTCGGTTAACTCGGCAACCCTATTATGTCGAGGTTTTTTAAGTGGAACCGCCAAACTCCCTATTTATCTAAGCATTTTCTTATGGGTTATGTTGATTCTTTTGTGTCGCCGAACACTAAAATCTCGAGCACAAAAGAGGGACAAATTCGCAACTTCACATGGTTATCTTGTGACTAATGATCGTACCGAGTTCGCATTGCACGTGGATTGCGGTCCGTATGTTTGCTCTGTCATTGACACTTCTCTCACAGCGCCGCGCAGCACTCTCTGAAGTAAAAGGACATTCACGTTCTTACGCTTCTCAACGAGTAGCAAGTGCCCCATCCCAAAGCCTCATCCGCTTCTGTGTGCACATAAAGCCCGTCTTCTCTGATTTGATTGGTTTTCTCAAATATTTTGACATTGGTCAATAACGAGCGGTTACCGACCAATGAGTATGAGGCTTAGATGAACACACACACACACACAGACCTGCGTTTGTTCTGAAGTGCGCTCTGCTCAGCGCCGCTGCGGATTGAAGAAATCGGTTATTAAAAGACAGGACGAAGCCGAATTTGTTGAGAAAGCACATTAGACAGGCAGAACGCAAGAAAGTATGCAATCTAGTACAGCGTGATGACCTCACGAATATGTTTTGACTGTTTACGCTGTGAGCGAAATTGTGTTTGTAATGTTGTAGAATATAATTAAAGGTTTGTATGGAGAATGGAAGGTGTTTTTTATTGTATACTGGTAAATCTCTGCTGTTAGTTGGTGCACATATGCCTTTTGTTTTTAGCAAACATATCCAGTGTATGTATATTTTTATAGCATGCCGATCACAAAACTGCTGATCCAAACTTTGTTGGCCCCCCACTTCTTTGGCACACTGCAAGTTGTGGATGAGATTGCTGGTCCTTCCCGTGGGGGATCCATTGTTTGATTCAGGGCAGAAGATCGGATGTTGAAGCGGCATTGGAGGTTGGGCGAGAGTCCTCCGCGGATGAAGACTTGGCTACTTTGGAGAGAGAAACATTGACCCAGAGCTGACGGCCATGCTATCCCGGGCCGCTGAGAGCATCAGGCTTGAGTGGAGGCCTCCGCCATGACCTGAGCATTACAGGTTGGATGATTGGTTTCTCAGGGAAGCCCACATGACTCTCAGTCCCCCAGCATAAGCAGGTTGTCCGAAGCTCAGATAGTGTCTCCTCCTTCTCGTCTGTGTTTGCAGAGCCTCCTCCCTGCACGCCATGGCTCTCCTGCAGGTCTATCAAGGCACTTAAAGAGCTGCACGAGAGGAGCTTCGCATAGTGATGGAGCTCGCCTTTCATGTGACGAAAGTCACTGCGGGTTGTACGATGTTTCCCTTGGTTATACAATGTCCACGTTCATGGTCTAGGAACGGCACCTCTGGCTGAGCCTGAGATAAGAGGCGGATAAGAGGATAAGATATTGTGTTCTCGACTCCCCGATCACCCAGGCCGGCCTCTTCGATCGAGAACTTTGCCCGACAGTTTTCAGCTGCACAGAGGCAGACGGAGACAATAAAGCGCATCGTCCCCCGGCGGCCCACTGTTTCCTCCATCCCACCGCCACCTGCTCCTCCTGTGGCTTCTTCCGCCACTCTCGAATGGCATCAGAAGCCTTCGCCCATGCCACGGCGCAAAGCTGGCAACGGGAAAGTGGCTTAGCCTCTCCCAGCCCCTGCTCAACAGCCAAGCGGCGTACCTGAGACAGGCGACCCAGAGATGGACAGACCCGCCTTTTTTTGTAATATTGCCTTTTTTATCAAACAAACAGCAGATGGACTTTTTTTGTTATGATTATTATTCACTTTTTGTCAAGGTAAAATCGGTCCTTGTTCTTATACTTGTTCATCTTTAAAATTTATTTGCTTTCTCAATAGTGAGAACTTTTCTTATTGAAATAAGGGAAAGAAGGACAGTGCAGATTGGGGCAGGAAGAGGTTTAAATAGAAGTGGTAATTTTCTGTGCTTTTGTTTTACATGAGTTGCAGCAATATGTGCCTCTGTGGCAAGTGTCTGGCAGAGATCAGACCGGTGGTTGGGATGGTTGCGAAGGCCGGCACAGTCAGAGAGTCTCTCTCAACCATTACTTTAAGGCTACTGTACACTAAAATACTGTACACTACAATGTCACAAGTCACTTTCCTTGAGTTTTACCATCCTCAATAAAGCTGCATTTCTTCTTCAACGCCTCCTCGCAGATCAGCATTCTCACACATCTACCAGAGAGCAAGTCATTCAAAAGCTGACCACATAAAGCCAAAACACACTTCTAGATTTAATTTAAATAAGGATACAAACAACACAATACAAACAACTACAGCAGAAATGCAGTCAGTGAAGTAAAAAACACTGAAATAAACAAACATTTATTTGTCGTAGATTAAACTAGGCTCACACATCAATCTTTATGAAGTCTTTGGTAGTTAACATGACAAACACTGTGATTCATCGATGCAGAATTGAGTGGGTCGATCTCAAATCAAATGTGTTCACTTGTGCTTCAAAATACTGATAACAAAATACTGGAAACTTATACAAAATTCTGCTAGCTTCTCATTGTACTTTCAATTTAGCAAATTGTTACAAACAATAAAAACATCAAAGTAGTTACATGATTGTTTGTGCCATTGTCCAGTTACTGTTAATAACTCACTTGATCTTAATGTTTTAGCATTATTTCGTTTTTGGGGGGAATATTGCCTTTTATCATAAATGATTTATCCGTGCACATAGAGGTGAACAACATGACCAAAGTCTTATATCACAATATGAATAATTTCATTTCACGATAACAGTATATCACAACATAGGTATTTTTGCTTTAAATAAGGTTTTATGATCACATTTTTTTTTTTGCACCATTTTTTTTTTGCTTCCAATGTTTCATCATCAGATTCGTGTTCGGATTGATTTGATGAAATCTACGCCATTGTTACGGTCTTTACAGTGTGTACAATCACTGAGTTTTAGGAAGCCTCTGGAGCTGAAGTTCAGTTATGGTAATGGTGGTTTGGTTTCCGACACACACGGTAAGCGGAAGACCAATCGTAACAGACTAGGTCATCTGACCAATCAGAGCACAGCAGGCTCACAGAAATGAGCGATTTAAAAAGACTGAATCATTGGATTTCAAATGAATCAAAGTCATTTGAGAATCATTGAAAAATGTTGTGATGTGTATACTATGAGAAAATGAAAGTTTTTTTGTAATTATCTGATTGGTCAGTTTCAATGTCTTACATTTGGGTTTCAGTCACAGGGTCAAGGAAGGAATAAAAGGAGTTTGTAATGGTTGTTCTGTCTCTTCTTTTCTCTAGGGCAATTTTTTGGGGCCTCCTCTTTTCTTTTCTTTCTCCCTCTCTCTCTCTCTCTCTCTCTCAGTACAGTTTAACCACATTTCAAAGACAATAGAATTACGAAACTACATATAAAAATGTAGTTAAATCCTGTTTAAGTGGGTCAAAAAAAGTTCAACTGGCTCTTAAGTTCAACTAATTGCATGTAATATAAATTTAAACTATAATTGATTTTTATTTAATTTGAATTAAAATACAATTAAGTATCAAGAACATTACATTCAGTTTATACTTATGCATTCTTTTAAAGTAAATTGTTTTCATAATAAGTACTATATTTAAGATTATGCTTAGTGTTCTTCTTTTTCATAAGGGAAGTTAAGCCTGAGATGCAACTTTTACAGGTGCCGCTGATAAATCATAAAACTGATAAGTCATACTGCAGTGAAAAGCAGCAATAATACAGTTTAGACCAGGGGTCGGGAACCTATGGCTCGCGGGCCATATATGGCTCTTTTGATGGCTATATATGGCTCTTGACGGGAAAGTCCCTGTCCCAAATGGCACCCTAAAAGTCTACAGGACATGAAGTGAGGCATTCGGGTCAATTCAGGTCTTTTTATTTAATGTTTAACTGCACCAAACTGAATTGCAAAAGTTTCCTGATAACGTCCTCTGTCTGTCATTGGTCAGACAAATAGATGGTCCCTCCCTAACTTCACATGATGGTTTTCTGATCAGTACTTAATTAGATATTTATTTAAATGTTTGAACATTTGAATGTGGTGAGGATTCCTCAGCCGTTTGCTTTTACAAGGAACACATGAAACACACGTTTCTACTTGCTGCACTGGAAGTGCTGAGCAACACCATTCCCTCCAAATCCTGAATCTTTTCTGTCCATCTGTCCCTGTTTCATCTTCACTTTTCCTCACTTTGTCTCTTGCTCTTCCTAATGTCGAGTCAATCCCCCTCAGATACCTCAGATCTAAAAGTTTCTGAAAACGGCAAGAGAATAGTTCAGCGGCTGCACAGTTGTTTAGAACATTTCTGCTGGATTATGAACGCCTTGTATGTCATGCCGAGTTCTGATCCGAATAACTTTGATTTTAGGCATTTAAATTAATTTTGAAGTTGAGCACAAATATGAACAATATGAGATTGACATTGCATTTCTTAGACATAGAAATATACAAATTTAAACCCATCTCGACTGGTGATGCTCGAGCAAGATCTGTGTCTGACTAATGCTTTCCTGATACGTGTCCAGCTTTTGTTTGCAAAATGTTCAAGCCCAGTCTGAAGCATTCCAGAACCTCTGCGAGTTATTCTCACATGCCGCACATTTACAGAAACCTTTCGTCAAGTTTGAACTCGGCATCGCCTTTATCAAAATGAATTGTTGTGATTCAGAGTAAACTGTTTTGATAGAGTAAAACTCATTCTGAAAGCTTTTAGCCTTGTGAAAAAGTGCACTTTAGCACACTTTTAGAAAGAATGACTTATTACAGAAATAATATACTTTAAAAGAACATACTTGAGTATGAACTGAATGTAACTGTTTGTTACAGTTAACAAAATTTTCAATTTTATTTGTTAACACTAAATTGTTAACACTTAATTGCATGTTATTTACAAAGATGTATTAGAGTTTCAGTTTATATGAAATGCAATTAGTTGAACTTGACCCATCTTTATATGTAATTTCTTAATTATGTCTTTGAAATGTGGTTTATGTACTCTGGAACGTACTGACAAGAATTTATGGGAAACTAAAATATACTTGAATGTAATTTGCACTTTCATATCTGTAATTTATTTAAAACATTAACTTTCAATGTAATATTGAAAAACATTATAATCCACTTATTTAACAACAAAATATGATTAAAAGAGTATTTCAAAATCCAATTTGTTATTTTTAATTTGAAATTAAAAAGTGCACTTTTTAAAACTCTACTTTCTATGTGTTGATAAACAGTCACGAAAATCTACTCTATCTTTAAAAGAAGAGATCATTTATTGTCTATAATTACAGTTTTTAAAACAATATAGGCCTGGTTTCAAAGAAAGGGTTTACATTAAGCCATGATTAGGCTTTTGTGTAATTAGAAGTACATTTTTTGAAAAAGCATCTTGAGACAAAACAATGACAGATATTTTTTAAGATCTATCCTTGTGACTTGATTTAAAAAATACATTTTAGACTCGGACTAAACTTAAGCCTTGACTGTGAAACTAAGTATCCATTCAATGCAATTAAGCACATTTTTCCATAAGACTCGATATGTACTGCAAATGTCCTCTGATGAGAGAAATACTTACTGGAATAGTTATTAGGATAAAAACTTTAAACAAAAAATGTATTTTTACACTGACAAAGAAACATAAATCAATATTTCTGTTTTTGCATTCTCTTTATTTTTCAAGCGTTCATTGAGGTCAACAAGGTGAATTTACTCTGATCCGCCCACTCTCTGATCTGCCACTGATTTTCCCCTCCTGCTCTCCTCCCCTTCACTACCCTACAAGAGATCTGTATCCTCAGGCCAGTTAAACAGGCTAAAGGTTACGCAGCCAGAAACCTGGAAGATCAGATTCCAACAAGTCTTCATTTGGATGTAGTTTGGATCTTAGCAGCCTTCTGATAGTCGACTGGTTTTACAGAAATCTACAACCAATTCAGAATCTCCTTCCCACTACAAAAACTTGCATACTGATAAAGAAAAATGAATCATAGACAAACACCTGAGGGCAAACTCTACCTGGTGTAAATATCTCTTTCAACAAGTGTCTTCATGCTGCCACCTGGAGTTCAATGCACAGTTGCTTTAAAGTATTCCTTGCAATACAGACGCTATGCATTGAATCAAATTAAAAAAGATTAACTTGATTACAGGGTGGAAGCCTTCTTCCGATTGCTTGGCAGTCTTGCGCTTTGGAAAGCTGGAATCATTGTTATATGTAGTCATTTTGTAATCATATGGCTTTCACTCCCTCTGTCTTTAGACCGTAAACCCAAAGAAGCCCCTTCATTTCATCGTACAGGCCGGTATTTTACTGTCTCGGCATAAGTAGTGGATGTTCGATGACAGCTACGGACAAAAGCATCTCTCGCCATGTCGAAATGTTTTTGTTTTTTTGGATTTGAGAATCTTCTCTGTTTTTGCAAAGCTGCCAGGAAGCTGAGGGTCAATGAAGGGTTGTATGAAATTTATTCATAACCGGCCCACGACAACCTAGATTAGCGTTGAACTCATTACCAGGTCACTGTGCTCTTTTCTCAAACCACGTCACCAGCAGGATTCTGAAACAAGTGTGCGGAGAAAGAGGAGGAGAAACACAGCGCATGGATCGTGTTGCATGGCCCTCCTCCAACCCCACCCGATTCTGGACCACCCCAGCAAAGACTGTAAAAACATGCTTCTCTTTTCTCAAACATCCAGCAATGTGCCTTGAATACACAAAAATCTACATTGTGAAGTTTTAAATCAAATTTTTAAGACACACATACACCGGCCACTTTATTAGGTACACCTGTTCAACTGCTCATTAATGCAAATATCTAATCAGCCAATCAGGTGGCGGTAACTCAATGCATTTACGCATGTTGAAACTGTCAAGACAATCAGCTGAAGTTCAAACTGAGCATCAGAATGGGGAAGAAAGGTGATTTCAGTGACTTTGAGCGTGGCACGGTTGTTTGTGCCAGACGGGCTGGTCTTTCAGAAACTGCTGAGCTACTGGGATTTCCATACAAAACATCTCTAGACTTTACAGAGAATGAAGCGAAAATGTCTTGTTGATGCCAGAGGTCAGAGGAGAACGACCAGACTGATTCCAGCCGATAGACAAGCAACAGTAACTCAAAGAGTGGCTCAAGAAAGAGCTTGAAGCAGAAGCATTGAAACGTTAGAGCAGAAGACATAGTTTTTCTCTTACAGTCCATCTTATTCTCATTAGTCACTGCACTCTGTAGACATGCCCACTTAGTCTCGTTCTCCTCTTCCACGTTCAAACCCCTCCTTCATCCGCAGTCAGAGAGAAACAAAACCAGAAAGAAACAGAATGGAAAATATGACTGAATTCTACCCAGACTCAGATAATGTGAAGCTGGAACTCATGACACAACCTACTGCAGGGAAAAGACACTGAGGAACTGAAATAAAAACATTTCAAACGACTGAAGCATTTAAAACTTCCGACTCAATATGCCTAAGACATGTAATTATTAATCTTTGTACTTAGAAAAAGGAAGTAGTTTTATTATTAGTGAGGTATTTAGTGATTTCTCGATAGATGTTGCAACACGTAATGTTTGGAAAAGCTTCTGCTGTATGATACACGACATCAGGCTCAACACATGACAGATGTGTTTTTTCAGTTCAGGTTTATTCTTTAGTCTCTTCCAGACACAAGTTCCAGCCGCTCTGGCAGACATTTTCAACAGCGGAAACCTCTGTCCAGAGAAACATCTGAAAAAGTGTTTTCCACTCCTTCTCTAATACATTGTTCCTCACTCTCTGGCTGCGTTGCCTTGTTTTTTCTTACGACTTGCTGTCTTGTTTGTATGAACTACTTTCAGTAGTAAACAGCTGGAGGCTACACAAATTTTCTCTTTCTGTTTGTGGGTTTTTGTGTGTGTTCTTTGTAACACAACTTGTAGTGCAGAGTGCTTGCAATGCCAAGATCATGGGTTTAATTTCCTCGAAGATGAACATGTGGATGAAAGTTGATTTCGATAAAAGCAACAGAAAGTCATATCAGAGGAGAAGTTATCTGAAGGTCTTTCTCTCTCTCTTTATATATCAGGCCATGTGTATAAGTGTATAAGACAAATAGTTATTTTGTGTCCTTTGAGGAGGTCCGAGAGCTGCTGGATGTAGATGTTCCTTGTCCAAATCCCTCCCTGCTCAAAATGGGGATGACCAATTCAAGCTTTGGTACGTCAGCATTTTCGAGTTTCTCCAAGACCTCAACAAGATCAGACTTCTCTTTCAACACAAGCGTTGACGCCATGACTTACTAAAAATGATGATTTTTATCAGGGTATTCAACAGACTTGAACAATACGTTGTATTATTTTATACACTGTGTATGTGTATTAGTAATTTTAAAGAATTAAAAAACACAAAATGTTAATTTGAATTTAATTCTATTCCATACAAAAAAGAAAAAGCTTCAGTTTTTCAATTGTTTATTAAATATACACATATTTTTAAAGTGTGCTCAAAACAAGTTATTTTTATTCTTTTTCTTGTGTTTTTTTAAGTGCTGTTAATTTCAGTGGAATCTTTTTTTTAGTTTTCCATGGAAATTGACAGATTACATTTATGAATTTAACAGAAAATGAAACAAAGAGTTGATCGTTACACTAGCAATGCATGAACTGATCAAATCAACACTGTCTGTCCCTTGAATGCATTGATAATACAGTATGTAAGTCGCTTTGGATAAAACCATCTGCTAAATGCATATGATTTCAACAACCATTACTTGCCTTTACAAAGAATGTGTGAAAAGGGAAAAATATCCAGTATGCAGTATACCAGTTACCACTGTGCAGGCTGGTGGTGGTGGTGTAATGGTGTGGGGGATGTTTTATTGGCGCACTTTAGGCCCCTTTGTGCTATTTGGGCATCGTTTAAATGCCACGGCCAACCTGAGCATTGTTTCCCTTCTTGACCCCCATTTACCCATCCTCTGATGCTACTTCCAGCAGGATAATGCACCATGTCACAAAGCTCGAATCATTTCAAACTGGTTTCTTGAACATGACAATAAGTTCACTGAACTAAAATGGCCCCACAGTCACCAGATCTAAACCCAATAGAGCATCTTTGGGATGTGGTGGAACGGGAGCTTCGTGCCCTGGATGTGCATCCCACAAATCTCCATCAACTGCAAGATGCTCCTATCAATATGGGCCAATATTTCTAAAGAATGCTTTCAGCACCTTGTTGAATCAATGAAGCGTAGAATTAAGGCAGATCTGAAGGTGAAAGGGGGTCAAACACAGTATTAGTGTGCTGTTCCTAATAATCCTTTAGGTGAGTGTAGATGTAAATTGCCAGAAAAAGTTCACAACATCATAAGAAGTCTGGCAGTGGCATTCCTGAAATCAAGGAGAATCCTTGAGTGAAGAGGAATTGAGAGAGCAGTGGATGCGTGAGCAAAGCGGGGGGAATGAGCTCAGCGCTGCGTCTGGAAAGCTCATCACCCCTGACGCCACCGCACAAGCACTCATAAATACTGCTGCAGGACGAAGAAAGAAATGCAAGAGCGAAAAAAGGAGTCAGGGACAGAGAAAGCAGAGGACATGAAAAGGCAAAGTAGAAGGCATGACAAAGATCACAACTTAGAGAGGGATTGGAGGGAGAATATACAAGTTTGTATGTGCACAGAATAAAGAGTCTTGCCTGGCACACAGATGCAGGAGATGGACTCACGAGGCATCTGGAAAATCCTGAACAGGAAGAGATGCAGAAAGAGTCTGAGTCAGACCTCGCAAACCTACACCACAGACAGACTGCAGCCCATCACCCACAAATCTCATTCTCTCACAGTAAGAAACAGGGTAACATGGATCTGAACGGCAGAATCCGAACAGTCTTTCCAACGTGTTAAACAGATGTATATGATTCATGTACAGCTTTCATGTTGATTCATATACTCTACAGTTTTAAAGCATTTTTCTTGTTCCCCTTATAAGATTGGTCAATGTTTCTTGACATGATTTAGTTTTGAAAGAGAACTAAGATGGGTACTGTACCTTTAAGACTTGTTTCATTTTCTGTCCAGTTGATAAAACCCTAAATTGATCCTTTTCCTATTTAGCACCTGAACAGTCTTCCTAGTATTGTTCGGGAAGCAGACAAACTCTGTCAGTTTAAATCTAGACTGAAAACACATCTCTCCAACCTGGCTTACACACACATACATTATAAATTTTTAAATTTCAAGCAATGTAAAATGATTGTTAGACTGCATAATTTAGGTCAGCTGGAACCGGAACGCTTTATCCGGATCAGATGAAGGTCCTGCATCTCGACACGAGCACAATACAGACTTGAAGTGTCTGAGGTGACCGTGTCTCTACTGGACCCTCATGAATCTGATCTTCAACCAGACGGAACTGGATAAAACGTTTGACTTCTGACCTGAAATGCTGTCTATATCACAGTCTTGCACTGTTTGTTTGCTGGCCAGAGGAGAACTGCTCCCCGACTGATGGTTTGGGTTCTTGCCGCTGTCGCCTCTGGATTGTTTAGTTGGGGACACATAACACTTAATATTCATCAATATTATTGATTGTCCTGCTCTTCTAGAGCGGCTGTACAGCCAATACTATTTTTTTTATTGTTTTCCTGTATAAAGCTGCTTTGAAACAATCTTGATTGTAAAAAGTGTTATAGAAATAAAAATGACTTGGATTGAATTAAGTGACCACTAAAATGATTGCGTGATCTGTCCAATTGCAGTCATTTACACTGTTGTTTAATTTGGAACAAATTGCTAAATAACACGTTTTTCACTGTGGTCTGTTTTTTAAATATTATTAAGGATTAAAAAAAAACTCTTTATTACAGACTTGAACCAAACCATCCAACATTACAAACTTTTATTTAAAGCAAAAAATTGTTTGAAAATTGAAGACTGTGACGTTTGTGGATTTAATGAAGGAAAGAACTAGTCCCATTGACATTCGAATTTAAAACGATAGATAAATAATTAATTATTGATTTAAAGATGCTTATTAGGTATATAGAAACAACATTTTAAGTTTTTGCAAAATATGCACAATAAATGAATAAATAATGTTGAAATATGATCTGAAGGCTTCAACAAAAGTGTATATCATCACTTAACCTTCTAGATCAAGATTAATGGTTTATAAGCTATACTTTTTCCTATGGAAATTTATTTAAATTTCTGTCACCTGATCTCATTCAAAAAATGATAATTTACAAATCCTTGAAAAGACTGTGTCTCAATATATTCCTTCACCTAAAACAGGTGGACTGAGACAGGTGTCCTGAACAGGAAAGGAAGACTCTTAAGGGGTGATTTGATTTGGCAGTTATTTTGTGTAAGTAAAACCTTACACGAGAGAAATTCCCTGAACACGGCCAAGTCCTGTTGCTGTGTTGATGCGCTGTGAAAGGCGAGCCAGCACCTCTCCATTCCTCAAACACACAACTTGCCAGAGAGCACCACTAAAATAATCTACGCTTCCTCCTCTCCATCCCGGTTCCCAGTCGCTGTCTCTGTTCCTGATGGATGTTTTCTGTTCACTTGAGCACATCAGGTAGAGCCATCTGTCGCTCTGGCTGCTCGCACTGCAGCTCTCCATATCAGACACTTACATATCAGACGTTTAACAACCGGCCAATCAAAACAGAGCAACAGCAGCTGAATCCCGCCTCCTTGATTCACACAACATTGACCCACTATATTATTCTGACAATATGAAGACGTCTCACTGAACTAAATGTTTGAGAGCTGATCCAGGAAACTGTTATATATTTTATGAGAGGAAATTATGTCAGATAAAGCAGTATATTTCATAAGAATTCAGATGCATTTAATATTTAGTGTGTGTGTGTGTGTGTGTGTGTGTGTGTGTGTGTGTGTGTTATGTGTACATACTATAAACAACTACAGTTGGTGTTTTTTATCATCTTGCTCCACATGGACACCATTCTCGTTTTCCACTAATATGTATTTCAGCTTTTGTAGATGTCTTCTGTTGCATGACCTGTTTTTCACAGCTGGTTGAAGAGTGTAGCGACGGACATAATAAGTAATAAATAATGGTTTATTTATCTCAGTGCAGAAGTCCTTATTTACACATTCAAAACTTAACACAAGACTGGATCAAAATATGAACGGAACAACCAACTTTACACAACGAATACTGAAAAAAGCCTGGTAGAAAGTAAGCTCTAAGTAACAGCCAACTTCATCAAACAATGAAAAACCAAGGAAACAGGGAAGTAGAGAAAACTACAATACTGACATATATATATATATATATATATATATATATATATATATATAGGCTTTATACTTAGGCTATATATATATATATATATACAGTAGTACCTCAAGATACGAAAGGCTCAACTTACGAAAAATCCAAGTTACGAAAGCAAAGACGAATAATTTTACTGCTCTACATACGTAAAGTTTTCAAGATACGAAAGGTTCCTGAAAGTCTGAGTTTCGCCCCATAACAATTTTGAAACTCGCGCCACACGCCGCCATCTTAGTTATAGTAGACTCGCCACCATCCTCCTGCTCTCCCATTGGTTCTTATATATATATATATACTGTTCACAAATACAGACAGGTTTTGAAATGAACATCTACCAAATGCGGGTAAAAATCACTTGTGGCGGGTAACGCTGTCAAATTACTAGACAATTTGACGGGTTACTTATTATGTTTGCTCACTCTGATGGTGAGGTTAGTGTAAACCAAATCTGTGCTGATTTAGTGCAAATACTCGACTCGTGATGATGTTTTAAATACAGCATATTTGAGAAAAATCTGCATATATCTGGATTACGTGATCACACATGTCACCACGCAGCAAATAACGGCACGTTTGGATTGAAAAACATGATAATATGCTGATATTTGCCTGGGGTTTGAGGACTCTGAAAATGAGAGGATTATTCGGATCATTCGGTTAAAAGTAAAGACATTGTTATTTTCCAGCATCCTGCCATTTTTACAGACCCTGGCTCATCCTGAGAACACAGCTTTACTTTGTTCTGTGTGGAGTTTGATGTTCTTTTTACTGAATTGATCTTTCCACCTAAAATACAATAAGACTGTAACCAGATTGGGTTGCAGGAACTGCCTCATGTTACAGAAAGAGACAAGGACTCTAACAAAACACAAAACTAAAGACAAATCAGTCGGGAAGAATAAGGAGAGAACAACTGTCTGGCTGTTTTCACATTCATTTGCACCAAA
The DNA here is from genome assembly GCA_037043235.1 of Rhodeus uyekii. NCBI lineage: Eukaryota > Metazoa > Chordata > Actinopteri > Cypriniformes > Acheilognathidae > Rhodeus > Rhodeus uyekii. The sequence continues at coordinate 1,199,847 of JAWRVZ010000145.1, read as the reverse complement.
GCAGGTGAAACTGATTCACAGTCACTTCTGCTTCCTGATTGGACACATTGATATTCCTGAAGTTTAACTGACTTGGTGTTATACTGTGAGGATTAAGTGTATTTGTAATAATAATATAGGGATTTTTGGGAGGGATTTTACTTTAAAACGTTTAAAAAACGTTTATCTGCCAATTTCTAAATCAGTGTGGAATTAATAACATGCATGAAGTGATTTTGTTCAAAAAAAATAAATGAACAAAATAGGAAATTGTGTCAGAGACAGGGCCAGTTAAAACAATTTAAATGTAAAAATAACTGTGTGAGCAATTGAAAATAATGATTGATGAATAAAATGATAATTTAGATGAATGTGAGGAAATTTATAGTTTCACTAGTATTTTTACTATAGGGATTTTTCACCGAAAAGTCTTAAATTAGAAGTTGAAGCCAGGAGAATCAGTACTTTTCAAAGGTTGAAGATATTGTACGTAACGGCTTTACTGCGGTAAAAACCTACAATGATTGCAAATGAAATAGTTGGAATTTAGTTGTACTATTAAAAACAACTTACATGATACAGACTACAATGAAAAGTTGATATTAAAAACAATAATCTTGATAAATCATTTTGTAATCTATAGAGATTCATGTTGCACAGAGAGGTGACTGATTGGCTGACAGTGATGCTCTCAAGGGAAAAGCTGATGAGTAGCTCTATTATTTCACATCTATTTCTGCACAGACACATTTGTGTCTCTATAAAGTATGTTAGTGAGGATTCGGCGCAGGCACTTTTGATCTAAATCCCTCTGTCAGTCTTTACTCTAACCCTGTCCAATTCAACAACAACAACAACTATCGTAGCAATCTATTCCACAAGATCTAATTCAGTTTTAGAGTCATTCCATCCAGATCTGCTGAACACAGGACTCAGAGATATTCCTGCATCTGCTCCCTGAGCACTTGAGAATAGAGCAGAAACAGTGACTTCAATGGAAAAGAATGTACAGCGCTCTCTTCACCCTCCCCAAACTCAGGCAATATGTTCTCTTTCTCCCTCTCTCACTTTCACAAACCCACAGTTTTGCGGTGAATAGGAAGGACTGTAATGTGCAGTGATGACCACAGTCTTCCCTTAACTTTTCCTCTCACTCACTCTGTATTTTAGTGCTGCCACGTCTGATGCACCGTAAGTGACGGGTTGCGTGAAACGACACGGAGAAAAGACAATGATGAGCATATGCGAGCTTTCTCCATCTTCAAATGAAAAAAGTTTGGAGTCTTTAGGAAAGACAGTTTACATTAATGTTTTTTTAGCCCTCCATCACAGTGAAAAATATATAATGTTTTCTTTTTTAGACACATTCCCTATATTCCAACTTCTGCTTTATTTCTCATCTCGAGTTTGAACTCAGAGAGAGAGAGAGAGAGAGAGACAGAGAGAGAGACAGAGAGAGAGACTGGTGTACACCATATGTTCTGATGTGGGATTAGAAAGATAATTTATTTTCATCACCATGGAAACCATAATAACCACTTTCAGATGTTCACAGAGTGCAGCAGTGTTATTTCAGTGCCACTGAGATACTATTATAGTTTTCATTTAAAACCATTATGCTTTTTAAAATATTATCTTTCATGCAGTGTGTCCTATAGCTGTTTGTGAATGTGAACGGTTTTAAAGATAAAGTGCACAACAAATAAAACTTTTTTCTTCCAAGAGAAACAATCATTCTGAACAGCTGAAACGAGTTGCCAGTAATTCCAGTCCAATATTTTCATGATTTATCATGCTTTTCTTTTGTCAAATCAACTTGTGGTTCAGACAATGTAATATTTTGAGTTGATTATTCTCCTTCGTATTAACTGAAACTTTCAATTTTAATGAAATAAATATTTTAAGGCAACCAAGTAACTTTCATTTTTTAGCTAAGCCATCAATATTTCTTTGTTTTCTTTTTTTCTTTTTTTTTACAGTGTACCAACATAACATTTTAACAAATTTGAATAATACCAACCTTTGGTCTTCATTGGCTGCTTTGACCCGCCCTCAAACACTGTTTTGTCGCCGAGTGTTACGAATAGCGAACGTGTGCGATGCGGAACGAGGAGACGGAGGCAAGGCAGGTTTCAAACTGAAAACTCACTTTAATGTAAACGAAAACAGAATTCTTTAAACACAAAATCAAAGAAGCACACCTGTGCATAAACTGAACTAAACATAACTCAGAAAGACATCTACACACTAAGTGTTAACAAGACAGAGTCACAAAGACAACGTCAACAACCGACATAGACAAGGGAACACAAGAGGGTTAATACACAAGGGAATGACGAACACCTGGGGAGACTAACGATGAAAGTTATGACAAGACAGGTGCAGGAAGGGCACGAGAGGAAACACAGAAGGGACCGGGAAGTGAAACAACATGACACGTGACACACAGGAAGTGACAATAGACCTCACCGACAGGAAGTGTAACACTGATCTCACAGGAAGTGCACAGATGACACGACGAACTGTAACTATGATAATGGAAGAGTTTGGTTTTTGTTGTCGACAAGGTTGAAATGACGCAGTTTTCTCGTTTTGAATCCACTTTTGAATGCACTCTTAAAGAATAAGGGCTCAGGCTCGAATTGATATGGAAAAAACAATGCCATCACTGTGTATGAAGGGTTGAGGAAGCCTTTGGAGCTGACATTCAGACTTGATATAATGGGCGTTTGGTTTCCAACACACATAGAGTGGCTGACCAATCACAACAGTCTGGGTCATCTGACCAATCATAGCAGAGTACGCTTTCAGAAACGAGGGGTTTAGAGTTAGAGAGACAATCTTCGAACAAACTCTTTTCAGACTCTTTGAGAAATGAGGGGATGTGCAATCTATATGCAGTCAGTGTCCACATGCAGTCAATAATTTAATCCTTTCAATCTCTAATAAATCACAATGACATGTTTAATAGTTGCTTCCTGTGAAAATAATTTCTTCATGCCATAAAATATCTTGAATGTAACTACACCACACAATCCGATTTAAAGTATGGGCTAAACATATGTACTCTTGTGAAGAAAAAGTACATAGCTTTGAGTGTGAAGCATGCCTTAAAATGCTTAAAATGCCAAAAAACAAAAAAAAAACTCTTTTCATCTTGTCTCGTAAGCTGGCCTGTCTATCATCTTGTCACAGTTAACATCCTCCACATTTAATTTAGTTTCCTACCATATTGGAGAGAAAAGGAGTAGCAAGTTGATATTGATGCATTTAAAAGTTAATGGCTAAATAAGTCTTTATAAAAGTTCAATTTGTTGTTGCAGATGAAATATAACATGGATAACATTGAACAAATATTTCAATCAATCAAATTGAGGGTAAATAGACATTTAACATTTTCTTGCAGTGAATTTAGGAAAAATGTTTTCCTGGGGAAGATATCATCTTGTTTTAATGGCCTTTTTGCTTTTTGGACATCAGTCGTTGCTCAGATTATGGAAGGATCAAGCTACGATATAAGTGTATATGACAAATGACCACGAAAGAACATGGTTATTACGAGGTTTAAATAAAAATAAACAGTTTAAAATAAGAACGAATCTTATCGTGAGATTTAAAGTATTCAGCATTACAATAATACTGTTGCAATTTTGCAACTGCAAAATATAAAATCATAATTATGAGAAACGAACTCGCAAAATATCATTTTAAGTTATGAGAAATAGTCACAACTGTAAATTACACTTTTGAAGGGCATATAACATTGAAATTAAAAAGTCATTACGGCTGCCTTACAAATCACATGCTCCCACATAAACATGAGACATAAACATGTCTTTTCATGGGAGAGTGAAACTGTGAATCACAAGAGAACGTATGGACACACTATAATACAATGAAGCTGTGAGGGTTTAAATTATAGGCCAGTCATGGTCAGCAAAGGTCCCAGACACATACACACATACACACTGCCACAGGGAAAGTGACAGGGCACAGAAAGTATCATTGTGGACTCACTGGGCACTTGGTTAAGGCTCAGTAAACTCTGCTTAAAATACACACCCAAAATGAGAGGCTGTTAAACCAAACAAGGAAAAAAGTGGCCAAGCAGCTCTTTAAAAATGTTTAGAGGGACGTGTCTGTCTCACACACCCACGGAGGGAAAGGATTCTCAGAGGTTTCGTTTCTGGGAGCCGTCCAGTCAATCCAGTGAGTGAGTGAGCGGTCAATTTCTTCTACTTTTGTCTGTCAGGTTAAGTCATTTGATCTGAATCTGCATTACAACTTGAAAATGCAGTGTGTCCAAAAATTGCGCACTGTCTGAATAGGTACAACGTATGTATTTGGATAGCATAACTGAAATTCGGATGTAATAAATCTGCCATGTTGTCACTGTGATCTACCAGCATCAGTAATTCACAAATCTTCTCCTGTGTCCTCATGGGAAGTAAAGTCTCCATCGAATGCACGCTTCAGAATCTCGACACAAGCAGTAGGTCATCCGGATGGATTCGGACTTACTACTCTTTTGCCATACTGTATTACACATACTAGGAAAGTATTTGATTTCAGTATTTGACTCGAAATTGAATGGCAAGCTCTGATTATTCAGAGTTCCTCAATGATATCTTGTAACTTTATTATTATTATTTCAACATAACCTTTCAAACATATGTATTTTGTGCACTTTAAAGTCGCCCTGAGCTGCTTGGCCCTTTTTTGTTTTTTAGCATGAATATGTTAGTCTTACTGTCATATATAAGCTCGTGCTCCGAAACAATGACAAAATTCACATTTAAAAGATGTGAATTCAAAACTTACAGTATCTCACTTCTGCAAATATGGATCAATGATTTTGAAGACATCACTCTGAACTTCTCATCAGATTTTCTGTCCAATCAAAAGCTCTGTAGAATCTGAAGCCCCGCCCCCGACATTATAAACAGACGCTGAAATCAGTCACTTATTCACATTTACTATTTTTCACATAGTCACTATATCGAGGACAGGGAGTGATTCAGACAGTGTGAATATCTTTCCATTGGGGGAATGAAGTCTGGATTGACGTTGTTGTCACGCAAACAGTGTTTGGAGATTAAAACTAAGGACAATTTCATGGAGGAAGTAAAGAAAAAGAGAAGGAGAAAGACTAGTAGGAGAGGAGGAGTCTGGAGGAGTGTTTGGAGACAGAGGGAAATCTGTGTCAGAGAGTGAGATCTGGGTGGCATAAATCACACGTGAACCTTTGAACCCTAAAAGAAAACACATTTCACTGACACCAAATTTTGGCTGATTTCTCTAGATAGATAGATAGATAGATTTCTCTCAAACAAAAAAGACAATAAGTTAGATGTTAGAAAGTTGGAGAGTTTTTTGCCTTATCTTCACAGACATCTGCCAGGTTAAATGCTTTCTCCAGGCAAGCTTCTCACAAGAGGAGTTCACTGACGTTCGAGATGTTTTAAAACCCAGTGATAACTCCAGATGGTTTCAGGCTGCGCTGTTATGACGAGCGTGAACATTGCCAGTGGAAAAACATCCTCGTTTCTTTTGGAATCGCACCAAGAGGAGCAGTTTTACCTGAGCGGACCAACAGACTTGTTCAAAAAAGTAAAAGACCAATTTTAATTTTTTAACTTTTAGTGGAACTCTACCATGTCATTGGATTAGGATTTACTTTAAAACAATAGCTAGTAAACTTACTATTTAATTGCAAGTCAAATTTCAAATTTTGAAGTAAAATAGTATTTTCTTTTAAAAAAACTGCAGTGTACATATGAATAAGGATTAAATACTAATTCTTAACTTCATGAACTGTGAGCAAAGAACAAATCTTTTTAATAATATCGTTAGCAAGATTTACTAAACGGCAAATTTGCTTGAGAGTCCAATTGCATAAAAGGCGCTGATGGGAGTGTAAAGTTCTGTGCGTGATCTACTAACGACGTACAAATGAAAGAACACAGACACAACCAGATCATTTTCATAATGAGCAGCGCAATCTATCAATACGTTGCTCAATACGTGTATCGCGATCTGCCGGTTGATCGCAAAGCTAGTGTGGGTAGATCGCATGGAGTTAATCAAGTCAGCCCACCATCCCTCCTCATTGTGAAATTGGTCACTTGGTCACTGGTTTGACCTCTGACCTTTTCTGACACATGGGTCACCGCACATGTGCACAACGGCGGCAAGTGCTGCAAAACTCTAGCAAGCTAGCGCAAAAACCTCCATTTTATTTCTGTTAAACTTAAGAAAGGGTATAAAATGAGTGGGGAAGCTGGACAAAGTCAGAAATCAAAAACTGACTACTTCCATACGGGGACCAATCCATATGTCATTTTCAAAGTGTGTTCGCCTCAACCTGTCAGTCTGTCATCGCTATACCGAAGAAGGGAAATCTGGAGCGGTATTTTCTGACTGTTCAACATATATTGTGCAATTCTCAATAAATGAAATACATGTCTTGTATTTTTTAAAGTAGGCAGATCATTTTGACTTGGCCAAGAAAGTGCGTCACTCTTGGTCTAGCGCAGGGGTGGGCAAACTATTTGTCTCGCGGGCCACATTGGTTTCTTAAAATTGACAGAGGGGCCGGGGTGAAGGTCGTACCTATGCATTTACTGATAAGAAATCCTAGAAAACCTGTATAAAGTATAGTTTGGTCTTAAATCACTCGACTGGGACACGTTAAATTACAACAAAACAATATTAATACAATTTAATCGACAGAAAAATTGCCTCTAGATTGACAACCTCTGGAAAAAAGGGAACTAACCAATGACGTTTTATGTTACTATTACAAGAGCAAGCCCTGCAAAAACAGCAGTCGAGAGCGGGCGAATGTTCGCGCGCGCGAGTGATTAAAATGAGCTCACGGGTACCCGTATTTACGTGTAGATCTGTTTTCCGCTCGCGGATGTAATTTACGCGCACGCAAACATCAGTTTTGCGCTCGTTCCTTTTTAGCACGGAATTAACGGCATACATTACAGGGAAATGTAAAATTAAGGAGGTTTAATACAAGTTCGGCAAGTTCGGCGGGCCGGATTAAAAAGGCCAACGGGACGGATATGGCCTGCGGGCCGTAGTTTTCCCACCCCTGGTCTAGCGCAAACCTTAGTAAATCACCTTGCATGATTAATTTAAATCCTCTCCCATACAAATACATATGCAATACGGTCAGCCTCAAAATAACCCTGCCCACACCTTTTCAGCTCTCATTTTTCACTGCATGTCTTTAGTAAAACCTGACTGTAGTTTTTAATGCCCGAAGAGGGTTTGAGCCATTAATTGCCCCTTAATGTGAAAAAAGTATTTTATGATCAGTGTCCTCCCCCCCACTTAATGCATCTGTATACATGTTAACTATCATCTTCTAAATCTAGTCAAAATCAAGGCAGGTCTAAACACAGGCTTTTCAATAAACTATGTCTGCAGATCATATAAAGTCTTTCCCATCAGGTTTACTGTAGTTCCCTGTGGGCCAGAAGTCTATAAAGATGCCTGCTGAATGTGGGAGCAATTAGCACCGATTAGGATTCAGCATATATTAATATACTACGTATGTGTTTTTGTACAAGCAAACATTTCACTAATTCCAAATTCTGAAGATCTGAACATCTAAAGTTAATGTTAAAATTGCCACTGCACTGTCTACAGAGTATCAACTGATGCTGTGATTGACAGCAGTGCTTTATATATTGCGGATAATCAACGCAGATGCAGACCCAGATCAGAAGATTTGTGAGGAAACACTTGGAAACTCAAAATAAACGAATGCCTCGGGTGGTAAATCGAGTCTGGCTTTCTACCAAAAGCTTGCTAGAACTGCTTACCGCTATAGTGAATGATTCCCATCACTTTGAGACGCCTTCTGTTGGCCAGAGGAAGAAGCACAGCTTTGGCCGACCGCCTTCAGAAGTGTGGAGAGGAGGAGTCTTCGGGAAGGAGAGAAGACAGAACAGGACTGAGAAAACACATGTGTGTGAGAGGGAATTCTCTATTTCGGTTTTGCATTATTTATTATATTACAGTCTTAAAAATAAACGTTCCAAATGGATTACTTTCAGCGAACGGTTTTCTGAAAGAACCATTGGTAACACTTAAAGCCTTTATTTATAAAGTATTGTAAAAGTATTTGTAATGCACCTCATAATGCATTGTATGATCTTTGAATAATTGTCACCAAAGTACATTATTATACAATAATATAATATCTATGAATTGAATTTACTTTTAAAAAATACATTCAAACACATGGCAAACAACCAATTTCAGAAATAGTGTAATGCATTTGAACTTATTACAAATATTTAGGAAAAGATGTAATGCATTAAGTACATTATGAATATCTTTACAATTCAGTAGCATAAAGGTTTTTATTAAAGTATTATTGAACCATTTTGTCTTTGTGCGAGATACATTTTAAAGATTGAAAAAAACTTTTTCCACTATAAAGAACGTTTTATAGAATGGAAAGGTTCCTTGGATGTTAACGGTTATTCGTGGATCCAAAGATACCAATAAAGAACCTGTATTTTTAAGACTCAGTTCTTCCACAAAGACTTTAAAAAAAAATGACAGCACACTCTGCTCACACTTCGAAAACAAAGATTTATAATGTTATAATGTGAAATAAATGCTGCTCTTTTTAACTTTCTATTTGTCAAAGAATCCTGTAAAATCATGTTTGTTCATAAAAAAATATATGAAGCAATGAAAACAACAGTTTTCAACTGATAATAATCATAAATGTTTGTTGAGCATCAAATCATCATTTCAGAATAATTTGTGAAGGATCATGTGCCACTGAAGACTGGAGTAATGATGCTGAAATTCAGCTTTAATCACAGGAATAAATGACACTTTACTATATATTCACATAGAAAACAGTTGTTTTACACTGATATAATATTACACTGTTTTACTGTATTTATCATCTAATAAATTCAGCTTTAATCACAGGAATAAATGACACTTTACTATATATAAAAACAGAAAACCATTATTTTAAATTTTAATTTCAATATTTCACAATATTGCTGTTTTTACTGTATGAAGTAAAAGGTCCCTTGGTGAGAATTTGAGAAATTTGAGTTTGATTTCAGATGTCAGATAAAGTTCCTCTTACTTTATTTTAAACATAATGTAGTTTTGTGCTTAAAAAATGTCAAAATATGCCACTGAGGTAAGGAAACATTATTTATAATATTTTCTTTAAGTCTCAGACTGCTTCTTATTGCAAACATCACTGCTTTGTATATTTCTACGGCATATCTTCAGGCTGCTTATGTGTCACAGACAGGTTCTCTACAAACTAAATACTCCTGCATCTGTACTACTTAGGGACATAAGTGGGAGACAACAAGTTAAAAGTGTGAAAGCCCTCGAAATTAGCCAGCAGGTTAAAGTGCTTGGCTAACACCCGTCCAGTGATTTACAGCCTCTCTGAACTCAGCATGTACAGATGGGAAGCAGAAATCTGTGTCGTCAAATATCTCGCAGGAAATACCAGGAAAGATACTCAGAAGGATCGGGATGGAAACTGGAAAAAGTGGAGATGAGCGCACACCAGTTCCAGGACTAAACAGACACACTTGACTGAACAAGATAATGGAAGACAAAAGTGCGGAGGATCCTGGATTGAGAGAACATGCTGTCAATACAAAGACACTCTTTAAAACAAGACAGATAAGATTTTGGTTGAGGTCACATGATGTGCTCATGCTCTCTACATTGTCCAATTTGTCCAGAAAAATAAGACAAAAGACATGGTGGAAAAATAAGCGTACATTTTCTAATACAGGATGGGCGGGGCTTATGGAAAGCCCCTCTGATTGGCTGAGTGCAGATGGCCATATTTAGTGGGGTCATCTCTCAGACCGCAGCACAGTTGTGTTTTTTTCTTCCCCTCGTCACATCATGGAAAGTCTGGCCAAGTACTCGCGCCCCTCCTCCGTTTCTGGCTCTGCTGTTTTTCATTTTCACACCACATAAGGTTTAAAATCAGAACAGAAAAGCTCTATATTAGTTTGTAAGTTTAAGAGTATGAAAATTCTCTAACTATATACAGTGAAAAACTAATCGATCTAACCGGACATTTGCAGTCATTTTAAAGTAAAACTCTGTTAAATGTAAACTTTGGAAGTAAAAACCAAGAGTCATCTTACAATATACGTACAATGAAAAACTGTACGTTAGATATGTTACTTCACTTCTTGTTTATTTTTGTTTCATTACCGTTTCTTACAATATTTTGGTGTCACGTGTTGCCATGATGATGTGTTTGTGTTCAAGATATTATGCACCTTCTGAATAAAGTAATGCCTTGAGATACGAGAGTCCCGACATACGAGGATTCTGAGATACAAGCAAGTCTTCAAGCACATTTTTGCTTTGAGATACGAGTAAATATTTGAGATACAAGCAGCTTACTGCAGGCAACGCTAGAGGTGTTCAGCATTCAGAGCAGCTCAAGCTAGATTTATGGGGTAATTGCATATGATCTCCACTAGAGGCAGCTTGATTTTAAGCGGTGGTTACCGGGGGCGACGAGTGATTCACGAGTATTAAGCTGGGAGCAGCACGAGTTATGAGTGTTCAATAATAATAAATATGAGCTTCTGAGTCTATCCAATACACAACATGGGAAGAAACACTACACTTCTGTATTGTGTTTGCATTATCTACGTTATCCCTCCTCCTCCTCCTCCTCCTCCTCCTCCGCACATGCCGCCATTAGCCGCTACTGTATTCAGTTATAACAATTAAGACATGTTTTTTCATTGTTATGCACTAATAAGAGAGAGATAGAGATCTAGTGGTGGTTGAGGAGATTCCCCCTTCCATGTAAGCGCTTTGAGAAAGTCTTTGATAAAGCGCTATATAAATGTAATGAATTATTATTATTATTATTATTATTATTATTAATAAGGGAGTTTTTTAGAGGGCCGAAACTGATTTTTTTTTTCTGTTATAAAATGATTTGAGATCTCAAGGTATTACTGTATTAGTATTCACCTCAGCTTGTGGAAAAGCTGCTTGTGATGAACTTTGATTCATTGTCACAGTGTCAGTCCAAATCCAATTATTTGTTCATCCAACTGGAATCCGATCTAAACAACTCACTGTCCAAACTGTATATCACAACTGTTCAGATCAGATTTGCGCGTCATGTCTTTCATTTTGCAGAACATATTCCAATAGGCGGTTTTCAGTATGTAATACATGTAAAAAAAAACAAAAAAAAACAACAAAAAAGAGTAGTGAGATGTAAGATTAATGTGATATCTGTTAATGGAATGTACTGTTATCCACCACAAGTTTAAGTTCAGTCCTATAAAACATTGCTACTTGTGTCATAAAAATATAAACATTTTGATATGTATCGATACTGAAATATCAAAACTCCTTGTCATAACCGATAACAGCTGTGTTCTCTCTTTCTTCTCAGGCGAAGTGAAACCCATTTGATCTGGTTAAATAGTGCTTGCATTGTATATCATTTTACTAATGACCACAATTTTTTTGCTCACGCTAAAAGTGCACACACTGATCTATATAAGTGAACGTTCTCATAAAGTCTTCTCTCAAACAGCTTGCAAGCACCAAATTGACTTTTTTTCATGGCTTATTGCGCTTACACTTTCAAATACAAACAAAATGTCCAAATGCTCATATTACCAAGTATTCAAATAAATATAGTCAGTTTTGAAATGCAAGTAGTTGAGGGAAATCACATGTTCTGTAATAGTATTTCAGATCAGAGCATAAACTCTTAAAGTGACAGCAGCCTAATATTCCTGCTGATGTCTGTAATGTTCATCAAAGAACAAAAGACTAAGAGAAAATCCCTCGCTGCTCTTACCTGAATCACTTTTGTAGCTTTAATTGAAAGTTGTAATCTATATTTAATTTTTACAATGAAAACTATCCAGTGTTATTTTGAATTTGATTAAATTCTGTAGTATGTTTTACCCAAATACTGCTGTTAGACCCACCTGAAAAACTTAAAGCCATGCTTATTTCATTGTTTCTTGATTTTATTGCATTTATTTGTGCTTCATTTGTGCAATCAGGCTTTCCTGCAGCTCAACCAGTAGATAATTGGTGTTTACAACACCAAGGTCATGGGTTCGATCCCAGGGAAAGCAAGAGTCATTGTGTTTTTGAATGCAATGCAAGTCGTTTTGAATAAAAGCATCGGCCAAATGCATAAATGTAACAATTCAAATAAAGCCTCCTTGTTCTGTGTGTAAGCAGGTTCCCAGAATTATCCAAATGATCTGTATGGTAGTATATATGGCAAAAAACTTCAGGTTTCAGTATCTGCTTCTAGTTACTCTCTCACATTTTCCCATTTCTCTATGAGGCCAAACTCAACATGCATGCTCACAATCTGTCTGAAGAGAAGTTTAGATACACTCTCAGCGGTTCATGTTGGTGTTGAAGTTGGATCTTTGTTTGACGTGTACAGTCACTATCATTCAGGTTAAAAAAATGCTGAGGGGTTGAAGAAAGAGGAGAAAGGGGTGTGACTCTATCCTCTGAAGTTTGCAAAAACACAAACTATGAAACATCATTCATCAAGCCTGCCACATCATCAGCATCATCATCATCGTAGGGAGGGAGGAGCGGCCAGCAACACACAATGCTTCTGTTCCCAAAACTATTCTCTGCCTCGCTGTCACTGCCCACATAGGCAGCATAACATATGTCCATATGCCATGAAGTGAAAGAGTGTGTTTTACCTAATATTTTTAAACTCAAATGAAATCAGTTTTTGTTCTTGTAACTAGATTTTTACATTTAACTTTTACAAATTTTATTTTACATTTATTTTACATATTTTATTTTTTTATTATATTTTACATTTATCTCACCTCGGTCTGTACGACATTCTCTGTGACAAAGGCCAATAAAATGCTGCCTAGATGGATGAAGCTTATGTGAGTTTATACAATAAAATATTCAACTTTGGAAAATACTTACTACCATGTAATTCATATTACATGTTATTAAGTTGGTTAACTTGGGGTTAGTAAGATGTTTGTTCTTAAAGAAGTTAAGTAAGGACACATTGGATGGATCAAACATTACTAGAAATGTATAACTTAAACTATAACAAATATTATCATAGAAAACAGTTATTTTAAATTGTAATAATGTTTCACTGTTTTTACATTATGAGTACAAGAGACTACTTTCCAAAACATTAACGATTGGATTAGTTTTAAAGTACAAAGTAAGAATTTCTTGGTGGTCTGAATTGCTTTCAACACACTGCATGTTTAAAAGAGAGAGATAAAAGGTTATAAACCCTTAAATTAGAATGAAACACAGGCTTGTGAGGAAAGCTTAATCATCATGCCCACCTCTTCAATGTCAACAAAAGCTTGATGGTTCTCCATAAATCTCACCGCTCTCAATCTATTTTTAGGCTGACAGCATGACTGTTTACATCGTGTTGACCCCAACGCAACGGGTAGAGATCGAGGGAAGCTATTCGACACCGAGCGTCTGTCCCTCCCCTGCTCACTGCGAACGTGTCGAGACACTGAGCAGGCAGCATTCCTACATCACAGTATTCATTCATCCTAAGTCATCACGACACATAAGTAATACATAAGTGAACGCAAATTATGATCGTCAGACAGTGTTTGTGCAGTTTGGTGAGAGACTTTAGTGCACAGTCAGAAATTACGAGTAGCTTTACCATTAATTAAAGAAACGGCAAGTAACACATTGTATTAAACGGGAAATTAGGACATCCTCAGGAAAAAAGTTAGAAAAAACAGCACACCTTTGTATTACGTTGGCCCTTTTGAAAGGTTACTGCAGTGACGACTTTGTTTCTGAGAGTGTAGAAGGACTGAAAAAGTATTTCTAAAACACTCCAATAATCGTAATTTTATTTACAGCTTTGAAAAATCTTTGATTAGATCTTTTGTGGTGTATAAATACTGTACAAACATGTAAGGTTTGGTTTTGATGTGATAGCCACACACAGAACACGTCTCCACACTGACACTCAAACACTCAGTTTGGAAAGGCAAAGTGAATGAAACCAGTCCATCCATCCCTCTTTATCCAACACACGGAGCCTGTCTCCACCTGCCCGCTACATTACTCCAGTCCTCAATCGTGTCTGGTTGAAGTGTGCTCCCCTTTAAAACCCACGTACACTTCTCAGAACCCATTCAACTCCCATCACTGAATGTCCTTCATCTCCTCTGTCCAGCCACACACAGCACACCTCATATCTGATCACATCGTCTGTCTTAAAGGGATAGTTCATCCCAAAACAGATATTCATTGACTTGCATGCCCTGAAGTCATAAAACAAGCAATAAATACCAAGTCGTAAATCTAAAGCCACCGATATATGATTTGAGAACAAGTGGCTGGCAAGATTAGCCTAGTGAATGAACGGAAAGGCTGTTGAATGACTTAATATACAGTGCACAAGTAATATGGACGTACGATTTGAGAGATGTGGAAAATATGGATAGAATTACAGAATCCAGGCATAAAAAAGGAATTTACTGTATAACACTGAATGTCACAGAACTTGGCAAGATTTGGATGAATTAATCATACTGTGATATGATTAAGTGTACAGCCGTACTTCTGCACTAGTGTCTGAAGATTAAAGTGCAAAAATACTTATTTAAATATGAAGTCTGTCTCAGATTGGTTCATGAGGACATGAACCTCTTACTTTACCGGCAGTTTCACCATTTCAGTTGAGAAAACAATGAGGTAAAATAAATTATGATAGAGATATAATACTATTGTACAGAAGAAGAACTTTCAAAGTAATAAAAGCACTAATTAAAGCCTACAGCTCATTGAAAATGAAAAGACTGTTTTTAAATTGTCACCATCACACATTTTCATCAGTTGTAACGAAGCCAGGACAGGGAACATGCGCGATGTGGAGAGGACGACGAGGAGATTAGGGTAAACTCAAAATTACTTTAATAATAATAAATGAAAACAAACCACTTTAAATATAAACAAAAGAAGCACACCTATACAAAAACAGAAGAACAACCAACCAACACAAGGGAAATGCAAGAGTGATATATACATGAGGGAAATGACAAACACCTGGGAGACTAACGATTTAGTGATGACACAACAGGTGCAGAGAGTGAAACAATGACCTTAGAAACAGGAAGTGCACAGATGACATGACTGACAGGAAGTGTTCCCAAGAACTCACCAACAGGAAGTGACAAAGAAGACCCAGACAGACAGGAACAAGTGTTACATCAGTGATCTCTTTGCCAGTGTTTTATACAATTGTTTAAATACCACTGCTTTTGACAATACATTTGTGTTTAAACAAAATAAAAATATTTCTGAAAATTAAACCATTTCCTCAGGCTCTATTATTGTAAAACTGATTATTAAACTGTTCAGGCTTTGTGATTTCGGTTGATTAGACATCCTTTTTTTTCATAAGATTTTACTGTATGTAAATATGGAAAAATGGACAACACAGAAATTAGGGAAGAAATATATAGGGCCCTAGTACAAATGTTATTGTAATTTTTATGATGGTTTTATCATTTGGATCCCGACAGCCTTATTTTCCATCATTCACATTGATTGCATGTAAAAAAGCAGCATGGAAATTCTGCCAAATGTCATCTTTTGTGTTCGACTGAGGAATGAAAAATAAAAAAGTAGAACAATTTATTTTGAAGCCTTGCCAACAGAATGAAAGCCTACGAACAAAAATAGCATAATTTTACAGTTAAATGGCCCTGGGATTCCTTATTTTTGACATAAGGATCTGGGTGTAATTATTTTGTGTTCCTAGTGTAAAACAGATTTATGATATATTAAAATTCCAATAAAATTACACACTTCTGGCAAAATGTATGAAGTTGGCATTAACACGGGGAAAAAAGAAAAAAAAGAAGAAAAAAAAGACAAATGGGTTGCAAAATCAATGTGGCTTCTTTATCAAAATAAAGGGGAACAAAATGTAGAACATCTTGAGCTGGTGTGGGAAAGTGTCCTTCCCTCGGAGTAAAACAGTAGGAAAAATGAGCGCTAATCTAAACAGCAGACCCCCGTCCCACTCCTGCCCCTAAAAAAATACCTGTATTTCCTCAGTAGCCAATTAGGAAAATGAATATCAGTCACGATTTCTCAGTAAATTAAATGTTTCATGTCTCTTTTTCTAAGACTTGCCAAAGCAAGTCTAACTTTTTCCATCTCCTCATGTGAAACCCGATGCCTTTCCTTTCCGAGTCTTTCTCCCGCAAAGAGCTCGACACTGTTGGAAAAGCTGGTCTGAGACCTAGTCTGCTCTTGAACTCAATCTCCCAGACACAAAGACAGTGCAGAAAATCAATGCTTTGTTTTTAAATGATCAATTGGTTGAGTGCAAGATTTGACTGTTTTCAAAAAGCTGGTAAGGGGAACATAACTTCCTCCCACAAGCATTTAAGGTTTAGAAACATCTTGAAGTGCTTAAGTAGATCCGCAGGCGCTGGTCCACTGGGTGAAACACGGTTTGATAACAAAACATTTACAGCAGGACACTGTGACTAAAAACCGAGGAAAGATGGATGCTATACAACACACACAATTTGCTTTAAAACACTTTATTTTGGCGCATGAGCAAAGCAAGACTGAATCGGCCACATTCAGACCTTAAAACCACTGAAGTCATTTTGTGGTGAAAGATGCTCATTGAACAGCCTTTTTGTTTCATTATTATTGGATAATAAGGCAAGACATTTCGCTGCTGGCGTTTCTGGCTTTGAGAGGTAATTGTCTGGTTCAGAATCTAAACTAAAGCAGTGAATGTGGGCAGGTCACCTCGTCTTTGTTTCATTCTCCGCCCTCTTTCTGACACACAAAGAGGTTTTACTCAAGAGAACTGTAGATAAAGCAAAGTCTTTCCTCCCAGCTGACACAAAAATATGTTCTAAAAATGTTTTGCTAATTTTTTTGGAATATTTAATGTTCTCTGAATTTTTCCCCCCAAATGTTTTAAAAACATTTTTTTTCTTGGCCATGCAAACGTTATGGGAAAATTCCATTTCATCATTTTGCAAACATTACAGAAACTTTTCAGAATGTTCAGAGATCAATTAAAACTAACAATCATAATACTTAAAAAAAAACATTAAATCAAATTAATATTTAACGACAATATTTCAGGAAAAAAAGTTCCATGAACAATTTTTGTGCTAATGTTTTGAGAACGTTATCATAAACTGTTTATTCATGAATTTTAAAGATCTTCTGAGAACTTTTGTATTGTTAAATTCAGTTTTATTTTATTGAGGTATTTCTTCAGCTCAAAAGGCACAGTTTTATGTGTTAAAAGATACACATAATTACAGAACAGTGCTGTAACTATAGCACAACTATGGCGTTTGGTTGTTCATATTGAATTTTGTAGATTTGGTAAAAAGGAGACATGTGAGAAATTGTAACCTCTCAGACTTCCAATTTTAAGCTAGATGTCATCCAAAACATTCTTATAAATACTGAGATTTTAAGAGTAATGAGTAAAACAAACAAAAAATGACTACAAACAAACCAACAGACGGCGGTCTTAATCATTCATGCCATTAAAGTTCAACAGATCCTTGACAAAGATGACGCTATGAAAGGGAAGTGAAGGTGAATAAGAACAGATTTTAAACCTGATTTCAATCTCAAGCACAATGCTTTCTCAAACGTTGTTAATGCTTATCATTGCTAATGGTGGGGTTCTCTGTGCTTCAACATGTTTTCAATATGTGCACACCTAAAATTTTCCATCTGCAAACGACAGCTCCAGATGTTTTCAGTAGCAGAACCAGCCTCTCTCATTGCCTCTCTATCTCCCTCTGTTGTCTGTTGAAATCTGCCACTGCCCTTCTCCAAACTAAACTCAATTTACATTCCCTTTCCCTGAGGTTATAAAAATATCAGTGTTGGAATTTTATATAATTATAGATTGCATGCTGAAACAAACATCACACATTTGGCTTTCCTATGTTTTTATGATTTCATGAATTGCTTTGTTTTAAAATGGTCTTAAGGCCCGTTCACACCAAACTATAACAATAAAGATGTAGTTCTAAAAATCGTTCTCAATATTAAAGCATAGCAGAGTCCACACCTCGACTATAATGAGAACATCGCAGAGAAACAATATCTTTGGAATCACTTTCAGAATGATTTTATCCAGCCGATGAATGATAAAAGCACTGACAGCATCCTGCTGTTACGAGCTGGAGCATTTAAAGCGTCAGACGAGCATCTTGCTTAGCAAGAGGGAAATTGAAGGGAAAAATGAATAAAATATCATGGGTAACAGTTGTGGTCCCATTGGGTAATGCATTAAAGGGATATTGCGTCATAAAATTGGCTCTGACAAGTTTAAATCTATGTTTGGTCAAGATGTAAGATGCAAGATTAATGTAAGATGTTGAATGTGATTAGCATGATGAGAGGAATCAGTTGTACGAAGTTAAAGGTTCAATTATTATTTGAAAATTGCTTTTTTTAACTGGTGGTGGCGCTATAGAGTTTGTCCTATAGACCTCAAATTTGGTCAGATTACTATTCATTACTATCACTACAAGTGTGCCAATTTTCATCATTTTCCCATTTTCCCAGGGCTTCCATGGAGGAGGAATATTCAGGTTTAAGAAGAACACTAACAGAAGATGTAATATGCGCTTCAGCCTCTTCAGACAGCAAAGAAAGATTTTCAGACTGTCTGGTCGAGAATGATTTACTTGCTTTGTGGAAATTCGACATTGTGTTCAGTTATTTACGAGAGGCTGCTGCGTGATTTACGGTGGTCTGGCCTGTCTTGAGATGTGAACTACAGACAGAACCAGCTTTCAATGCCTGTACTCTCCAAACCTCCATGAAATACTGTGAACAGACATGAAAGCAAAGTATTGTGTACATTATCTGAATAAATTATGAAAAAATAAAAAGTAGGATTTATATTGGAAGTAACAGGACATTGCCCACCTTTCAAATGTTTAGGGTAAGATGTTTTTTTCAGCATCATTACTCCAGGCTTCAGTTTCGCATGATCCTTCACAAATCATTCTGATATAATGATTTGATCAACAAAAATTTCAGTTTGTCATCAGTTCAAAACAATTGTGCAGGTTCAGATTTTTCTGGAAACTGTGATGCATTTTTCAAGATTCTTTGATGAGTAGAAAGTTCAAAAGAGCAGCATTCATTTAATTAATTAATTAATCAATTAATTAATGCAATTCTCTAATCAACCAATCACATGGCAGTTGCTTCAATGCATTTAGGGGTTGGTCCTGGTCAAGAGAATCTCCTGAACTCCAAACTGAACGTCAGAATGGGAAAGAAAGGTGATTTAAGCAATTTTGAGTATGGCATGGTTGTTGGTGCCAGACGGGCCGGTCTGAGTATTTCACAATCTGCTCAGTTACTGGGATTTTCATGCACAACCATTTCTAGGGTTTACAAAGAATGGTGTGAAAAGGGAAAAACATCCAGTATGCGGCAGTCCTGTGGGAGAAAATGCCTTGTTGATGCTAGAGGTCAGAGGAGAATGGGCCGACTGATTCAAGCTGATAGAAGAGCAACTTTGACTGAAATAACCACTCGTTACAACCGAGGTTTGCAGCAAAGCATTTGTGAAGCCACAACGCACACAACCTTGAGGCGGATGGACTACAACAGCAGAAGACCCCGCCGGGTACCACTCATCTCGACTATAAATAGGAAAAAGAGGCTACAATTTGCACAATCTCACCAAAATTGGACAGTAGAAGACTGGAAAAATGTTGCCTGGTCTGATGAGTCTCAATTTCTGATGAGACATTCAGATGGTAGAGTCAGAATTTGGTGTAAATGAATGAGAACGAGAACATGTTACCACTGTGAAGGCTGGTGGTGGTGGTGGTGGTGTAATGGTGTGGAGGATGTTTTCTTGGCACACTTTAGGTCCCTTAGTGCCAACTGGGCATCGTTTAAATGCTATGGCCTACCTGAGCATTGTTTCTGACCATGTCCATCCCTTCATGACCCCCATGTACCCATCCTCTGATGCTACTTCCAGCAGGATAATGCACCATGTCACAAAGCTCGAATCATTTCAGATTGGTTTCTTGAACATGACAATGAGTTCACTGAACTAAAATGGCCCCACAGTCACCAGATCTCAACCCAATAGAGCATCTTTGGGATGTGGTGGAACGGGAACTTCGTGTCCTGGATGTGCATCCCACAAATCTCCATCAACTGCAAGATGCTTTACTATCAATATGGGCCAACATTTCTAAAGAATGCTTTCAGCACCTTGTTGAAACAATGCCACGTAGAATTAAGGCAGTTCTGAAGCCGAAAGGGGTCAAACACAGTATAAGTGTGCTGTTCCTAATAATCATTTAGGTGAGTGTATTCAACAAGACAATATCTGTGTAGACATTTACAGGCAACATTTATTAACAGTGAGAGAAAAAAACTCATTGATAACATCTGACATCTGAAAGTACCCAGGAAGGCAAATAACACAGAGACTGAGCATTTTCTAAGGGAAAGAGTGAATCACTCTTAAGCAGAGGTTAAAATGCAGCTCAACCATAATCCTCTCTGCCTCTAAAATGTCTCTTCTGAAAGCCATGAAAAAGATACTTTCCAGTAAGCTCAGTGTTATTATGCACAGTTAGATATAAAGTACTTCAGCGAAGTGTTAATGTTTGCTAGGTAATGCACTTATTTGTAGAAAAGCTCTGTTTTGCTAAAACATTGGGTGTCAAACTATTTTGCTAAAGAACAAAAATGTGGCACTGGATTTTTATCCCTCACACAGACACACAGTTTTTGGACTTTGCTTCAATATAAACATTTTTAGCCAAGACCCCCGTCTGGGTGCAAGCTGTAAGAGCTTCTCCATTTCAGCTCAAGAAGGCACTGAAGTGTGTCCAGAGAAAACAGTTCACACACCACCCATACAAACACACACTCCCACAGACACACTCACATCCCTTTCCTACTGGGACGACACGCTCAGAACTGGAGGAAGAGTCGACAGAGACCGCATACAGAAACACACTCGAACATACAAACCCCACTGACAAAATACACACGACTTGATACACTAACAATGATGGATTTCCCTATGAAACGTGAAGATATCTTTAATTCCATTCTCATTAATCTCAAATGATGCATAAGTGCACTTATAGTTTCCTTCCAAATCTTCTAAATCTGCAGATGTCTTCTCTTTTAAAGCAAAGTTACTCATTTTTTTATATACACCACAGAATAAATCAATACCCACACACTCTATAAGCGGCTTAAGTCTTAGAATCATGCAAGACAAACTTATGGGGAAATTTTGCTGTTTCAGAAGCAATAATATAATATAATATATAGAAATTATATAATAACTGCAGGAAAGAACTTAAAAAATAGAGAAATGTAAACCTATTGATCTAAAGATGTTGATTATGCATATAGAAAGCACATATTTTAAGTTGACTGCAAAATATGCATGTCTATACAAACATTTAAGGAGTTTTAGAGCACAGCAAACTCTCATTTTCTCTCGCACAGGAGTTATTCTGGCACAACTGGTAATTATTATATTGATTTAAAAAGTAAGTTGAAGATGCAGACTCACAGCTTCAACAAAAGCAGTTGTGCTCCTTGAATCTGATTGGCTGAGTGGCACGTCTTTGAAAGTTTGTGTAGTTCATTTGGGAAGTCAGATGCATTCCAATCACTTTGGACAGAACAAGATGAAGAAACTTCTGTTCTACGATCAGCAAGGTTTTCTAACTTAACAAGAACAAACTGATGAATAATAAATATGCACATACGTTTTTGCTTTTTTATGTTTTATTGACTACATTGAAGGCGTAAACTGAATTGTTAAATCACGTTTATGAGCTAGTCCTTGAATTATTCACTGATTGATTGATGCGCGAATCACCACTCTAAATCGCTGTAGCTTCATTTGGATCAACGGAAAAATAGACAAATTAATTGGCCTAAAAATAATACTGTGCCTAAAAATATGTTACTCAATAAATTGTAATGAACCGGTTGAAAGTCATACCACTCTCAAAGATTGTGCTCAATTTTATCAGACATTTCACAAACAGAGAATGCATGGGCTTTATGTAATAGCTGATCAAATGCTGTTTTTATCCCTTATTTTAATAGCAGAGAATGTACAGTAATTGCAGTTCCCACCCAAACCGTTTCAACACAATTATGTGAGACTGCAGAGATGCTTGCTGTTGTGTTTAGTTGAAGTAGGGCGTGTATGTTTGTTAGAGAGAGGTGTTTAGTGTGATTGTTGTCTGCTGTAGATTAGTGTGTGACAGCAGGTGTGTGTGTTGCCTCAAGCTTCACTCTCTTCACCTTGTATATCATTTTAAGCATGGAAACACTAATAACTACACTGTTTGTGGGTATAAAATAATTTATCATTTATCATGGTTTTAAAATTTTCTGGAAGAATGTATTGTATAGACCTACAGTGGAATCCGGTTATGTCGACGGCCTTGGAGTTATTATCAGGCTTATTTGTTCATCTCTCAATCATCATTGTATCGTGTTGCATTATATATTTTAACTTTGATCATAAAAATAAGCATTTGAATAAAATAAAATGGAGTTCGGTTATGTCGACAGCCTCAGGGGTTTGCAAAAAAGCGTTGAGATAACCGATGATCGAGAAAACCAACAGCCAATATGGCGATTTATTTGATGAAGCGATCGGTATGCTATAAAAATGTACATACACTGTATATGTTTGCTTACAACAAAAGGCATATGTGCACCAACTAACAGCAGAGATTTACCAGTATACAATAAAAACACCTTCCATTACAAACCTTTAATTATACTCTCCAACATTGCAAACACAATTTCGCTCAGTCACTACACACACAAACACATTCGCTCTGACACAGTTCTGAAAGTATTGCACACGCGGTTACTATGGTTTCTTTACAAAATCTAAAATGCTTTGTTGCTTTTTTACTTTAACGGTCTGCTTGAAAACAAATGCTTCTAAGCTTCTATCAGTAACGACATCTTTGTCGATGTCAATGTAATCTGGGAATTTCTGGACAGTGAAGGTGAACTCCTGTGCCTCTTCCAAGATAGCATCTGTAAGGCTTGATTTTAGCACGATTTTTCTGCGGTTGTACGGCACTGCGCCACAAGAGTGAGTGAAGCGTCATTGGAGTGAGCGAATTGAGCGAATTGAGATAAATGGATTCCACTGTAATTGAAATTGTTGAGATATAACATGAGAAATGGAAAGACGCACTTCATCCATTCTACTAACTATAAGTAACTTTGCAAGAACATGTCAACTTATTCTACTAATCAGACTCGTGATCAGATTCTAATGGAAATTTATTGCAAGACTGAGCTACTTTTTGAACTTTTAGAAAACTGATTTCATGAAAACCAATTTTATTTCTCATGATCAATATTATATTTCACAACTGTAATAAAAAATGCTACATGATATTAAATACAGGTTTCTGTTAAAAATGACATATCGAAGAATAAAAACTGTATCCTAGGATTCGTATTTGATTCCGTTTTGATCTTTTAGAATTAAAAATGATTCCAATGGAAAGTTTGAGCAAAGGGGGGGGGGGGGGGGGATTGATAATTTCTCCCTTTCTCCCTCCATCTTTGTTTGCTCAGTTTTTCTCAGTGAAGAATGTGACTTCACTTCCTTTGTTTGTTTCTCAGTGAATATAAACCTGAGTCCTGGACGTTTTCCCTTTACAAGGCCTCCTCCTCCTCCTCTCACTCCTTCTCGCTCGGTTCTGCATGTAACAGAATTTACCCCAGGCAATATATCCGACAGCTGAAAACAGCGCGGAGAAGCTGCCAGAGAGAATTCCAGTGCTGTGAGTCAGCGGCAGGAGAAGCGAAACGCAGCACCTCCGACAGAACAAGACTGTCTGCCCGCCCATCAGATCCACTTCATTACACATCCTGCGTCTCACACATTCTTCATCTTATTCTCAGGTTTTGAATATAGGGACGTTTTGTTGATAAAAACATGTCACTCTGTTTCAGTGGAGTGAGATCTACTTTCGTTTTTTTAGTCGCACCGCCAAGGTCAAAGTCATTTTACTGTTGTGTTTGAGTCTAGTCCGTTTTCCACAGACATGGAACAATTTTGCTGGATTGTAGTGAAGTGCTGCATACAACATTTCTCTCTCTCTATCTCTCTCTCTCTCTCAAAATGAGTTAGATATAGAACAGAAAATATTAAAAACAGCTGGAAAAGACACCCAGCTTTTTTATTACTCAGGCATTTTAATTTTTCTATTATTCTTTTCTTTGATCTGGGTTATTGCACTAAACTTAAACTACAACCATAAAAAATGTTTGTTACTTTTTATTTCACTACAACTTTTATTTCAGCTAGTTGCTCATTTAAATTCTATTTAACTTGATGTACAAGAGACCAATACATTTTCTTAAAATTAAATAAAAGTGAATAAAAACATGGCTAAAAAAAAAAAGCTAATTAAAATGACAAAAATTCCACAACAAAATGACAAAAAAAAGTTTCCTCTCATCAGCTAAAAACAAGTTTCCTACTTATCCCTCTTCCTCCTCACCTCACCTCTCTTTCTTTCTCTCTCTCTCTCTCTCTCTCTCTCTCTCTGCCTCTCCCCGCTTCTCCCCCCTCCTCTCTCTCTCTCTCTCTCTCTCTGTTTCTGGCTCAGATCCACCGAATAGCCCCCTCAGATTAGAAGCAGCTGGATCTTCTGGCCCGCACACAGCAGCACAGCTCTGGGAGAAAGACAGCCATTACTCCCCGCCGGTGGGAGGAGTTTAATCCTGCAGGGGGCGGAGAGATCAAACACCCTCAGCCCGTCATCCATGATTTGCTGTACTTAGCCAATTACTGCACTCAAATTATGATGGGCACAACTGAAAACAGCTGTATAATTTGAGCTTGTTTCTCTCAGCGACCACATGCATGGCCTCTTTCATTAGCATTATTACAGACCTTTTATAAAGTAGAAATAGTAAAGTTTAGTTGACCTTGTAAAGCCTTCATATGGTCAGACAAATAGCCATAGTCAGAAAAATATTTTATTTTAAATGGAACAGATTATTTAAGAATAAAGAGAAAAAATATTTAAAAATCTTTAGTTTGCATATGTGTGTTTTTCTTAAATCAGATTTGTGGTATTATGATATAGTGAGATATTTATATAGACAAACAGTAAGATTATACAGTGGAGTTCACTTATCTCGAGCTCTGTTCACTCGCCAAAACTATTATGTCGACTTTTTTGAAGTGGAACCGCCAAACTCCCTATTTGTCCAAGCATTTTCTTATCGCTTATGTCGATTATTTTATGTTGCCGAACACTAATATCTCGAGCACAAAAGAGGGACAAATTCGCCACTTCACATGGTTATCTCGTGACTAATGAGCGTACCGAGTTCACTGTGCTTGCGCTGAGTTTGCGTTGCACGTGGATCGTGGTCCAGGAGTTCCCAGATTACATTGACATCGACAAAGACGTTGTTACTGATAGAAGCTTAGAAGCATTTGTTTTCAAGCAGACCGTTAAAGTCAAAAAGCAACAAAGCATTTTAGACTTTGTAAAGAAACCATAGTAACCGCGTGTGCAATACTATCAGAACTGTGTCAGAGCGAATCACTGTGTTATGAGTGAATGTGTTTATGTGTGTAGTGACTGTGTTTACGCTGTGAGCGAAATTGTGTTTGTAATGTTGGAGAATATAATTAAAGGTTTGTATGGAAGGTGTTTTTTTATTGTATTCTGGTAAATCTCTGCTGTTAGTTGGTGCACATATGCCTTTTGTTGTTAGCAAACATATACAGTGTATGTACATTTTTATAGCATGCCGATCGCTTCATCAAATAAATCGCCATATTGGCTGTTGGTTTTCTCGATCATCGGTTATCTTGACGCTTTTTTGCAAACCCCGAGGCCGTCGACATAACCGAACTCCACTGTATTTTATTCAAATGCTTATTTTTATGATCAAAGATAAAATATATAATGCAACACGATACAATGATGATTGAGAGATGAACAAATAAGCCTGATAATAATATTTGAAACCCAAATTTCAACTTAAATGGCAGAATAAAACAAAATCTGTATCCGTTACATAATCACCCAGAAAGCCACGGTTTGGTTCTTGAAGAAATCTTCAAGTAAGGACTTTCTCATTCCCTTCTGGGATGTTTTGGAAATCAAACGTAATACTCAATTTTGTGTTTGTCTGGTCAGTCAAAGTTTCCCAGTTTTGCTCCCACTTGCTGTTTTTATTGTGTACAGAGTTACAGTTCAAATCATCCCTGAAATGCGGTGAGATTTCCCCTTCATCTTAAACAAGTTCAACTCTGTTTATTCTGGACTCTTTGAAAGCGCGTAATCCAAGTCCTGAACCATTTTCATAATTCATAGTCGGATGACAAGGTGAGTACTTCATTTTATTAACAGGCTTTTAATGATTTTAGTATAAAAGAAAAATGCAGTTGGAACTGCAACGCTGAAATATCAACCTGAATAATAGTTGCTTTTATCGCTCATTTTTATGAACCTGACTTACCTAAAACACACTTTGCAGATTTATTTCATGTGAATATGAAGGCAGGCGTACAGGAGTAGAGCCGTTATTTAGACTGAGAATCTGAATCACAGTGAGGCCATTCATATCCTCCTCCCCGTCCCAAACACACACTGTTATGCCAACCAATCGGTAAGGGAATCCCAGAGGAAATGTCCACTTGAAGCAGGAAGTCTGAGGTTTCCCACAATTCCTTTGATAACTGCTTAGAGCACCAATATCCACTGGGATCACACCTCGGTTAGAGAGCATTAAGGTGGGAGGTCTGCTTTAAAACCAGGTAATGCGTTGATGTCGCTACCAGTACTTGTTTGACAGATCTGATGTATCCTAATGCTTTTTAAAGCTCATTTGACAGTTCAAGCTTAATTTTTTTTATTGCATTGAGTTTTTAACCTGGGTTGAATTTTTATAGGCCAAAACTCGAAAAGGAGTTTGCATTTTAGCATATCCCAAAACCAGTGGGGTTTTCGAATGGGATTTTAGTTCAAAGATGTAACACAGTACCTCCTTCTAATCTTTTATAAAGCTTTTGAAAAGTGCCGTTTTCTAACAAGAGTTTAAATGGGACTGATTGTCAGACATTAAACACAAACTCATGACTCGCTTTCAAAGTTTATTTTCACAAACTATTTTAACTCAAACATTCATGAATTTTTTTTAGAATAAAGGCTGAAAGAGTATTTGAAAGCTGGGGACATTGAATTAGGTTGTTTACTTCAGACAAATTCATAAAAGCTGACTATTACAACATCATAAAAATCATAAACTTATGTCACAGTCATTTTGGGTCTATTCACTTCCTGTTCCCTTCCTTGTACTTCCCGTGTCGTTTCCTGCACCTGTCCTCATTAGTCGTCAGCTGTTCCCTATCTCCCCGTGTATATAAACCCTCATGTTTTCCTGTGTCTTTGTTGTTGTTGATTGTTGACAATGTAATGTTGAGTGTGTGGATGTTCCTCCCGTGCGCCGTGGCTTCCGAGGTTCTTGCACTAAGTGTGCGTCTTTTGTTTTTGTATATTGTATATTTTGTATATTGTTTTTGCTTCTTCGTCTTTCCGCATCGCACACTGAACTGCGTGATAACAGGTTACAGGAACAATTCCATTGGCTTTTTGTCGAGGGAACCAGTGTGACACAATCTTAAAGGCTGGCCTACAAAAATACACTCTATATTGTAGCATTTTAGGTCCAAAAAAACAAAAAACATTTTTCTGAATTTATTGCTATTTTATTGATTATTTAATGTCTTATACGTCAAAAGGCAATGTTGCCTAGGTTTATATATAATATAAAAATCTTTAACTGATAATAGCTTTAACTAACCCCAAAGTACAATTTCCCATATGCACAGAACGTTCTTTAGAGCTGCAATAACAAAAGCCAGCGGGAACATTTCCAGTGAAATGTCACTTGTTGGTGTGTCGTATCTTCAATGTCGTGAGGTAGCATCAATAGTGTAACACTTGTTTACAATCAGAATTAATTCATCCATTTAGTTATTCATTCATAAGACGACATTAAAAAAAGTCTCTCAGTGTTCCTCCTCAATTCGGCCATAAGTTTTCTCACTTTCATGTGAAAAAAATGCGTCAACAAACTGTATATTAAAACAAATTTTGTGCACTTTAGTTGTATTTATGGAACTAAATGTGAATTTTCTCAAGTGTGCAGAAATCAGTGAGCTGCGATTTATAACGCGAGAACTTTGTACTTAGTGGTAATTAATGTATTTTTTTATCTTAAAGTGTTTTCTGTTAAATGTTGGATTTCCTACTTCTTGAAATGTTTAATTTAATAGATGACTGTGAGATGACTTGAACGCACCATTACCACGGCCTGTTCTCCCTCCACACTGCAGACGCAGCACGCTTCATCACTGCTTTTTCTGCTTAGCCAGTTTCGCTGTCTCCTTTGCTTTCTTCCACTTGAGCTTTTTCTTGATAAGCATGAGGTCAATGTACACGCGGTAGTTGAGGACCGTGGCGGCACAGAGGAGACCCCCATGCAACGCTCCAGCGATACCACAGCTGAACATATCCTGACCTGAAAGGCACAGAAAACCCCCAAAAATGTTCAACTGTCATATGCATTTCAGAAATACTTGTTGTCAACTAATACCTTTTAGTAACTATGACCATATAAATTATATATATATATATATATATATATATATATAAATATATATATATATATAAAATATCATATATGTGTCATGTCAAACTTTTTCTGTCCCATTAGTTAACTGACATTAACTAACAATAAGCAGTACATTTGTTGCTATTTAGCCAGTATTTATGCTATTTAACAGTCACATTGTACACATTTTTTAATTGCCTTTTTGTCCTATGACATATTTTATTAATTGTCATAAACTAGGTATCAATCGAAAGCTTAAACCCTCAGTATTGAAACTCTGAGAAACATTTTAGAATGTGTTACCATTGAAACTGAACTTTGGGAGGTTTACTTATTACAAAATTTACGGCACTATTTCATAATCAAAACAAGTTTTAATCTTTACAAAATGCATTTCGTTGGAAAGGTCTGAGACTCAGAAGACAGATTTGGTGACTGTTTTGAGATAGAAGTGATATTGTGACAGAAATGTATTAGTTGTTGGTAAATGGTGTGACACTCGCTGGCTGTTTTTGGTGCACCGCCTACACAATCTAATAGAAACTTACATTTTTGTGATATCAACTTCAAATCTGGAACACAACTAGATTAGACATGGCTTTGATTTTATTGCATTTTTTATTACAAATTATTTTGTAAAATATGTTCATATATGTATACATTCTCTTCACATTTTTTACACTTTCATTTTTTTTAGGTGCTTGTATAGTGTATTTTTATATATATTCTCAAAAAAGGGGGTGACATTTGGGATTAATAAAATACAACTGTTCATTATTAGTTCATGTCAGCTCAGGTTCTTTAAATAATATTAACAGATGCAACTTTTGATTTTAATAATGTATTAGTAAATATTGAAATGAACATTTAGATTAATAAATGCTTTAGGAGTACGTTCATGTTAACTAATGTTGTTATCTAATATTAACAAACATGTGACACCAGTTTGAAACCGGTAAACTGCTGGAGAAGCACTGTACCTGATAAATAAAGGTTTTTGATGGGAGTATCGCATCGATTTCGAGCCATGGCCTCTGAATAGAATCGTTCCAGGTTATGATCAGTGGAGTAAATGGCCCCTCGGTTACAACTGAGGTAGTGTGTGTTCGTCAGAGGAGTTGCTGCCTCCTGATACACCAGCTAAGAGAGAGAGAGAGAGAGAGAGAGAGAGTCAGAGAGTTTGATCACTGAACGCTCAATCACACTGTCCATTCATACAATAAGTTCTGATTATCTTACAGACATATACAAAATACTGTACTTTCATGTAAACTGGTTATTTAGACTTCATCAAGTGAAGAAATATGGTTTATTTCATACATTTTAAAATTAAAAGCTTTCCTGTGTCTCAAACAGTACAGAGTGGAGCTTGCAACACCAAGGTCATGGGTTTGATTCCCAGGGAAAGCAAGAACTGATTAGGAAGTCAATGTGTTTCTTGAATGCAATGCAAGTCGCTTTGGATAAAAACGTCTCATAAATGCACATGTAAAAGGAATGAATTAACATGACATCCTTAAAATGATACAGCTAAAAAGGGAAAGCTTCCGGCCCGTGCGAAAACGAGGAGAAATATCAGCAGGGCTTTTGAAAGATGGTGTAAACTAGAAGCCGTCACTGGATGCAGAGATGGGTTTTTCTCTGCTAGACAGGTTAAGACATTTCAATGGTTGATTGGGTAATTAGGTAAAAGTAGCACACAACCCACAGATACACATCAGGACATTAGATTCATCCGCGCTGAGGATGCCGACGCACAACCACGTGAAGAAGATAAATCCACCAGTAACTGCAAGTTCAGGTTTCAAACAGAGATGGCGAAAGTGAGGAGAAAGGGAGGCAAAAGTCCTTGCAGCACATTTTGCATATTCTAAAACGTTGCTTTCAGCAGTGTTTGCAGCGTCGGGATGTTCGCTAATGGTCAACAACTGGTCATGCATTTTGAACCTAATTTTAGCCCTAAAAGAAGAATGAAAAGGACCTTTCCAGTGAGTGTAAAAGAGCTTTTTAAAGCAACTGGCATTGAGATTAATGAGAAGGACTTTCTTAAACTCTTTGGGGTGTTAATGCATGGGCTCTGTGTGCTGGTTCATGGGCTTTACAGAGATGTTGTTGATAGACACCAGCTATATTTCAGTACTCAACCTAATAATCGAATCGCAAGAAGTTCAGTCATCAGTGTCTCGATGTTTAATGCATCCATGTTTAGACTCTTGACTTGGATTACTCTGCACACTAAACAGGACAGGGCAAAGGCATGTTAAAATAACAGATTTTGAACAGATTACCTTTCCTCTGAGTTTTGGGAAGTGTTTGCAGGCCCAGTCAAAGAGATGGTTGGCAAATCTCATCTTATAGTTGAAATAATCGTCGCCTCTCTTCCTCACTCTGGTGTCTTTCCACTCTTCAAACCATTCATAATTGACCATGGTCAGGATGGTCATACATGACTTGCCTGTAAAATGTGCATGTTGTTAAAATATGGCATAACATTATAAGCAGCACGACAGAATCATGCTTTACATCTGCAAACGACAAACTCATCCTTTATAAATGCGAACAGACTGACTTTTGATAAGTAGCATTAACTGTTTAAATAATCCAGTGTTTTTTTTCTTTGTTTTAACATCAGATACAGACAATTAAAATCATACCTACAATATATTCAAAAGTTTTGTCAAAATAAAAAAAATTATTGATACTTTTATTTAGCAAGTACAGATAATAGCAAGGATACAATTTTACTAAAAATGTCTATTTCAAATAATGCTGCTATTTTGATCTTTCTATTCATCAAATAATCCTGAAATAAAATGAAGCAGAAAAACTTATTTTGTCTTGTTTTTTTTCAGTAAAATATCTAAACATTCCTAAATCAAGATACATTTACTTGAGAAGCAAAATTAAATGTTTCTTTAAATAATTTTTTTCTTGTTTTAGGCATAAAAATGAACAACTTTAAGTAATAAGTATATAAATTAATATCTGGATTCAATAAGGATGCATTCAATTGATTCAAACTTCTAATTAAAATAATGTTTTTTTTTCTATAAATAACTTTCTCCAAATATTTCACAGTTTCTTGAAGATATAAAGCAGCACAACGGATTTCAACATTGATAATGATCATAAATCCTCATATCAGAATGATTTGTGAAGGATCACGTGACACTGAAGGCAGGAGTAATGATGCAGAAATTTTATCTTTGAATAAATTACATTTTACAATAATAGTTGATAGGCTGTTAATAATAGCCAATTATTTTGAACAGTTATGTCACAGTTTGTACCGTATTTTTATCAAATAAATGTTACCTGGGTGACGGATCTGGGATGTGGGGTCTTTGGCCGAGGGGAACGTGAGGAGCATCATGGGAATGTTCTCTGGAGCCTCGTCTTTACTCATACCGAAGAACTCATCCATCCTACAGGTGAAAGTTCATTCTCAATTTACTGCAGCCTCACATTATACACTCATGTGCTAATAGACATACAGCTCTATCTGAACACAACATGAGAGCACAGGAACGTCTGGAAATATGTTTTCCCACAGGCAGGAAGATAAGAACTGCTTCTTGGACAGAGAGCAGGAAACCTGTCCAGACAGAAGTACAGCAGCAGACCAGAAAGATGGGATGGTTTGGTCAACAGCGCTACCTAGTGTTAGACTTACGCAACTGCAAGTGTTTAGTGTGGTGTGCCAATGTGTGCTTCATTTGCTTTTGGAAATGTGCACTTCAAATCAGGCCACCTTTTTAAACATGCACTTTGTAACTATATCAAATTATTTACATGTACCAAATTGCAACTTCATCATGTATGTTTCATTTCAATGCATGACACTAACAGACATATGTAATAGAAAATATATAAAATATGTGTCAGTATTTCAATACAGTACATTTTACCCATATTTCAAAGATAATAGAAGTAATTATGAAATTAAGTGGGTCAAAAAAGCACTCTTACGTTCAACCAGCTGCATTTAATATAATTTTAAACTACTGTATAATACATTTTCTTTTCATTATTAAATGTCTGCAAAAATGACATTCCCTTCACATTTTTTGGAAGTGTATAATTTCCATTATAAACTTTTAAGTGTACTTCAAGGGTTTACTTGAATTTTATTAGCTTTTTTTACCATTTTCAGACACGATTTTGGTTTAGAGCAAAAATATTGTTATTATTTTAGTTAGAAAAAGTGAGTAGTCTTTAGGAAATGATTAATATTAAAGAGTGAACACCCAAAAGTTAACATTCTGTTATTAATTACCTTCATGTCTTTTCAAACTCATAAGATCTCATAAGACTCATTCATCAAACAAAATGAAGATATTTTCAATGAAATCTCAGAGTTCTCTGTCCTTCCATTGACAGTTACACAATAACCACTTTGACACTTCAGTTCATAAAAAGATTAATATGAATTAAGTGGTTTATTACAAATTTGCTGAAGAGACTTTATATGATGAACAAATTTAATTTAGGCTTTAATTCATATGAATATCGATCAACTCACAGGGTTGTGTGGTAAATGGAGGCATGTTTGCTTGATGCGCGAGAACCAAAGAGATTAATTCTCGTGTTACGCAACACAATTGAGCTTCTTCAAGAACCAATGAGGTCCATTCTCGTGTTACGCAACCCGATTACGCTTCTTGAAGAACCAATGAGGTTAATTCTCGTGTTACGCGGCACGATTGAGCTTCTTCAAGAACCAAAGAAGTTCATTCTCGTGTTACGCAACACAATTGAGCTTCTTCAAGAACCAATGAGGTTCATTCTCGTGTTACGCAACCCGATTACGCTTCTTGAAGAACCAATGAGGTTCATTCTCGTGTTACGCAACAAAATTGAGCTATTCAAGAACCAATGAGGTTCAGTCTCGTGTTACACAACCCGATTACGCTTCTTTAAGAACCAATGAGGTTCATTCTCGTGTTACGCGGCACATTGGAGCTTCTTCAAGAACCAATGAGGTTCATTCTTCTCTTTATGAACTTTTTGAAGCATCAAAGTGGGGAGTTGTAGCTGTCGACGGAGGGAAAGGAATCACTCAGATTTCATCAAAAACATCCTTTGCATTTGGGTTTGGAAAAACTTGATGGTGAATAATGACAGAAGTTTATTTTTATATAAATGATAAACAGGTTGTGTTTCTTGCCTTTGCAAAAAACGATTCTTTATTTTGTTTATGCTAAAGTAGGTGTAAAATATGTTTTATATGTACTGACATGGCATCCATGTCATTGGATTTGAAGACCCAGAGAGTTGTGGCCGTGATGTCCAACTCTTCCTCAGTCGCATCAAACCCCGAAAACAGGAGGAACGACGCTTTACCAGGCCTGAACATATCCAGACGACTCTGAATCTCTGAAATATAAGAATATTAGTCTTTGAAGAGTGGTTTTACATTACGAGATGTTGCATTGAAGCACACAGAATATATTCACCTGGTTTGATTTGTATTTCTGGAGGTAAGAGGTGCTGGAACGTGTTATAAATCCCACAGTTTGAAATGATAATAGGAGCCCGTACTTCCACATGCTCATCACCTTTCCTCACTGTCACTCCTGCCAATCAAACCACAATAAATACATATTTGACGTAAATGCTAGAGTAGAAGAAACTGAATGCACTCACCATATGCAGCTCCCTTCTTATCCACCAGGATACGGCTAACGGGTGCACGGACCAGCACTCTGCCCCCATACTTCTCTATGACTTTAGTGATGTGGAACGGGATCTCACTGCCGCCCCCTTTAGGGTAGTATGCGCCCCGCTTGAAGTGGTGCAACATCAGAGCATTGATCATGCAGCTGGAATCTTTGGGAGGCACACCTGGAGCAGAGACCAGAAAAACACTTCTCTAGGGCTGTGTGCGAAATCACATGCTCTCTTTAGTGCAAGCTTATTTTGAATAGTGTTTTTTAGGAAGCCTCAGTGATTGGTGTTGCAAGCACAACAATAATCAGGCTTTTCCTGAAGCTCATAAAGTAGAGCGTTGCGCTTGCAACACCAAGGTCATGGGTGAGATTCCAAAGTCACTTTGGATAAAAGCATCTGACAAAATGTATAAATCCTCACCATAGAAGAAATATGAAAAGACCAAGTGCAAGTCCTTGTTGCTTGACAGTTTGTTGTTCACCTCTGTGGCACTGGACTCTGAGAGATGAAAGATGGATGAGCAGAAGTCAGCGATGCCACTTTTGAGCAGAAAGAGAGCCAGCCACAGTGGAATCAGCTTTAGGATGCCTAGTAAAGCAACCTGCCTCGCTGTGATCTGTGGAGAAGACAGGAATGATGATCTTGAAGGTTAAGAGGGTAATCAAAAAAGCCCATAAAGCCATTTATTTTATTTTTCTATTTTATGACAGGGAGAACGTGGAAGTACTGACAAGTGTGGGAAAAATCATCAGCTTAGTATTACTTTCACATTGTACAATAAATCTAATCACGAGAAATATTAATTAGGTGACACAATTGTTCAACCGAAAAGTAAGAATATAGTAGGATTTGCACTCCATCCGGTCCACGCACTGCCAAGGCAAACATTGGCAGAGACAGAGCTTGGCTCGATCGTTGTCGCACTCCACGACCTTTGACTGGTCACAGACAGATTTTCGAGGTCTGCCAAAAAACCCTTAGATCGCCACCAAATCCGTACTCGTTGTGCTCAGCGAGGCTCGTTAAAGGGATCCTTTTCCCAAAGATTAACATTTTGTCACTTACTGCTCAAGTCGTTGAGCAAACTCAACTCAAAGAGTTTCTTTGTTCTGCTGAACAAAAAAAAATAGTTGGTAAGCAGAGCCATTGACCTCCATAGTATTTTAATTTCCTATTATGGACGTCAATGGTATTCTTCAAAATATGTATATATTTTCTTCAACGGAACAAAGAAACGCTTGCAGGTTTGGAATGAATAATTGATGACAGAATACTAATTTTGAACTTAACTATGATCAGATTGGTCAGATTGTTTCTGCCACAGAAAAGTTGAATCTTATTGTATTCTTTTTCAGAATTATCAGTTCACATTACGCAATGCTGACTTTATGACTCACAAATTGTGAGTTATATCTCAATTCAAGTTGCGAGACAGGCTAGTTGCTAATTTTGAGGAAAAACTTTTTTTATACTTGCAATAGCGTGATAAAGTCGCATCTACTTTTTTTAATTTTCTTAGGATTAAGAGGTGGAATCAATCTTCCTGCAGTGCAAGTCTCAAGCAGCCAAAAACACTGCAAACGCTGACTTTCAA
This sequence comes from Rhodeus uyekii, assembly GCA_037043235.1. Taxonomy (NCBI): domain Eukaryota; kingdom Metazoa; phylum Chordata; class Actinopteri; order Cypriniformes; family Acheilognathidae; genus Rhodeus; species Rhodeus uyekii. The sequence goes on along the minus strand of JAWRVZ010000145.1, from coordinate 1,163,837 downwards.
ACTGTTTGACATTGTTGTCATGTGATCTTATAAAGAAACAAGGTGTAGCCAATCACAGTGCAGAAATTTTTTTGTTCACACCATGTCGTAACTACCATAACTATGAGATTACAACTTGTAAACTGGGAATTTTCTGAGAGCTCTGTTTGACTGCTGCAGATTAATATTGGTGTTGATATCTGAGTAGAACGTAATGTATCGTAATATAGTAATTGTGGCACTAAAACAGGGCATGAAATGATGGACGCTCTACCTTCATGATCTTAAAGAACTCCTCCAAAGCTTCGACGTCATCAGGAAACTGCTTCTTCAGGTTCCTCTGCATCTCAGTCTTGCCGCTCAAGATGGCGTAGTTTCTCTGGTCATCTTTCTCAATCACAATACTGTCAAAATGTTGCTTTAGCTCCACAAACTCCAGCTGACCCTCAGTGATCTGGTCGAAAGCGACCTTAAGGAGACCGTTTTCATGCAGCTGACCGAAGTAGTGAAGTCCTTTCATATGAAAAAAACCCCACAGTTTGAGGACTTTCAGCAGATTTGCTCATGCTATTATTCACAGACTTTACTTTCACATAACTAACACAATCCTGGGTGTAAAAATCCCTAAATTCAGTCAGTGGGACTTTCAGCTCAACTTTAGTAACATAAATCTTTAATTTCTAAATTCCTGTTTAAGAAATGTTTCACGATTATCAAAATTGACAGTTATTTTCTTTTATGGAATGCTGCAGTATTAATTAAAAATTATTTATTCATGCACATCTTCCTTTTTTAAATGAATGTGCATTGTAATCTTTAATCAAAATAACTTTGATTAACTGTCATGAGGGCGGGGCAACCTGCCACTCAAATGAGATCCACCAATAGCAAAGCACAACCATCCAATCAATTCCCTACAAACAAAATCAAGTCCCGCCCACATTTGTTCTTGCTCCAGAATTGTTTCACTCAGAAATATGACACAATATGTTGAATGCCACATTAACAGCAAATTAACTGACAGACGATTTCTGTGAACTTTTCAGGTTATCAATATGGAAAAATATATATACATACCCACGTCAAACTCAAAACCCTTCTCAGTGAAAGTGTGACAGCAGCCTCCGGACACGTCATGCTGCTCCAGCACCAGCACTTTCTTCCCCACTTTAGCCATCGTCGCTGCTACCGTCATTCCTCCGATCCCACTGCCTATTATAATTGCATCAAGATCTTTTGGAATCTTCTCCTTGGTAAATCCTAAAAACACATAAATATACAGTAGTAAGCGCTGCAAACACTATCCAGTTACACGTGACACTCGTTTTCAAAATCACCAGCAGGCACCACTGATCTGAAAGAAACGTCCTGTGACATTTTTATTTGTAAATAAGATACGCATAATTTGTTCTTCATTATCTGTCCTTTCTTGTCACATCTGTTCCTGTACTTCAGTCAGAGCTTTGCACGTGACACGTCCATAATCCTTCAAAGCAACATTATGTTACACTTTACTGCACCAAGAGCATATCATATAGCATACATAACTATATCACTGACTGATATGAGACATTAGTAGTCCAATCCTGATCTGGGTTAACTCCCAGCATGCAGTGCTGTCAGTGGGTTAAAAGGCCTGATAAGGAGCTAACAAGGCCACAAAATACAACTGAATACAACGTTATCTTTGTAAGCCCTAAAACACTTTAAATAAGAGTTTGTTTAAAACCTGCAAGGGTTATCATGAATGGCTAATCTAATTAAGTTATGGTAAAGCCATTGACACATATGTTAATTGTTTTATTTGGGCATTATCAATACGTTACATAAATAGATGACTTAAAACAGTCATTCAGTTTCAGTATGTATTACTGGTAATTGTAATTTAAGGAAAAATAAAAAACTTAAAATTTAAATAAAAAAATCATTTAAAAAATCTACTTTTATATTCTAAAAATTCTATTTCAAACACTCAGTAAAAAATATAATAATAATTAATTAAAAAAATAAATATTAGTGCACATGTCAATAGATGGCATTTATGGTGCTTCTTAGGGTCATTTTGAAGCCTAACAGCTCCAGTCCTCCTTCAGTTTTACTGCTTACAGGGAGAATGTCATCCCTTCTTTCTTACTCATCTTGAGGTGATTGTCTATATGCTGTACTGCACGTATATATATTTCACTACGTGAACAATAGCTATCACAGTTAATGTTAACAAAATGCGTTAAAACCTCTGTAAATCACTTATAAAAGTATCACTGTGGTGAATGATGCAACCAAACCGAGCGACGCTGAGAGAATGAACGAGTGAAGGGGTGATAGGCTTTGTGAGAGGCGTTAGGATATTTCCAGTAAAAATGCGCGCAAAGATGCTGAGCAATAGGACACAAAAAGATGCGTGTGGGAGAGGGAAACATTTTTCTCACACTCCAATACGATGAGGTATTACTGTATATATTTTTTAAACTGTAATTGCAAATAATTCTGCTTAAGTGTAAAGAAATTCACTTTATTAATTATTCTATTTCTTAACACACTTAAGTACACTTTTGACAAGAGCACATGTATGTCCTAATCCTAATTAAGAGGGTCAAACACACTCTAAAGTTCAACTGGTTGCATTTAATAAAAATTTAAAATATGAAACATTTCCATTTAATTGTAAATGGCACGCAGTCGGAAAATGTTACATTCAGCTTGCACTTAAATGAATTTGTATACATAACGCAATAAGTACTATTACAGTTTAGTTCTATGGAAGAAAGTTATGCAGATTTTTTTCGATTTATATGAATTTAATGCAAAAAGTGTCCATTATTATAAATGATAAATCCATGCACTTGCCCTCATAATCTTTGATTGAAAGATTAACTTCCCCTTTATGTGGCAACTTTCTGAAATTAAAATATGAAAACTTAAATATGAAAGTTAAGAGATGGAAACTCCTATATTTAGAATTTGAGGTCAAATTCAAATGAGCTTGTGAACTTGTGTTTAAAATGCTGCAGAATAGGCTTAAAACATTCTTAGGGAAAATAAGCTTTTATTGTCTAAAGATGAATGGTTATTCACCTTGTTTCAGCACTTTGTCTCTCTTCTTCTGGTCCAGCTCCATCGGTCCTGGTGGCCTCACTGACTCCACTGAAAATGGACTTGGCTTGATGAACAGGTACCAGTACGTTCCACCAGCCCAAATCAGGACAGACACCAAGACAAACAGCAGCCACATCCTGAAGAACTGATGCCGTGCTCAATCAAAGTCTTTAATTTTCTCTTAAAAACATAAACTATCGCACATAGGAATGCAAGAAGAGTTTCAAGCTAAAGATGTCAAGAAAATTAGAAAATGGTCTTCCGAGTCTGGCTCAAGGACGTTTGCTGAAAGTCTTCTTTTATACGCAAGAAAGGAGCAAAGGTCTCAGCAATTCGGTTTGCAGTGACGCAACATTTAAGTATCCTGCATAATCGACCAAGATAAAAGTGGTAATATTAAATAATAAGCATTAGTCCACATACAGATCCAAAGCAATCCTCTTTACGTACACATTTATGTTAGTGACAATGAATGATTACTTTGTTTCGGGAACAATGATCCCAATAAGTATTTGCAACAGTTAAAGCACATGATTTTTGTATTACATAACATAGACACACACGCAAGCGCAAACACACAAAAAGAAACAGTTACATTTGACATTTATTTTAGTTTAAAAACCATAGATACGCAGCTGAAAATGGGTTGTTGTTGTTGTTGTCAAACATTAGTGGATTACACCCACAGTCAATATATATCAACAATAATACAATATAATATATCCTACATCCAATATAAACCACAGTGGGTGCAACTCAGTCAGAGCACTCTAGTTCATTTACATTTATGCTTTTGGCAGATGATTTTATCCAAAGCGACTTACATTGCATTCAAGATACACATTGAATCAGTTCTTGCTTTCCCTGGGATCGAACCCATGACCTTGGCATTGTAAATTAGTTCAGAAGTCAGGCACTGATCAGAAAAATGCACTGTGAAAACCAGGGCAAATCGATGCTCACTGTTCCCTTATTTTTAAGTTTTAAAGCTGGTTTAAAGCGGTTGAATCGCACCCTGGGATCAGTTTAATAGAGTAGAAGGCACATGCAAGGAGGATTGAAGGCTTAGCCTACCAATGGCAAAACAGCATCGACCTCAGCGATAAAGGGCAGTTCAGGGTTAGGATGAACAGGGGAAGGAGCTGCACAAAAGGCTTCTTTTAATAGTTGGCATGCATCTTTTGTGTCTGGGCTCCAGGACAGAGACTCGGGCCGGTCTTCGAGAAGGGAAGTAAGCGGTACTTAGATTTCGCTGAAGATGCTGATAAAATGCAAATCCCAGGAAACGTTGTAGATTGTTGCAGCTTCCTATCATTGACGTCTAGGGGAATAGGAATGTAACACAAAAAAAGAAGAAAGGAAACTTAAATAGAAATTAAAAGTAAAGCGATTTCTGTCAGGTTTGAGGAAAGAGCGAGGACTCAATCGCAGAGAGGAACAGGGCTTTATTGGAAAAACAAAACAAAATGCAAACATAAACCACTCCGAGGGGGAAAACCATAACAGGACTAGACAAGAATAGCAGGACTGGACAAGATGCATGGCACAACTGAAGGGTTGGGAAGCGACACAGGACGGCAAACAGGAAGGGCAATTGATGAGAACACAGCTGGGAGAAAATCAAACTAATGACAATAAAACAAGACGGGCAGGGTAACGGACAGGACATGAACACGCAGTCAATGCGGATGCGCATCGCTGCATGTTCACATTAAACAAAGACGACTTGTCACGCGCAGTTTGGCTGTCACCAGCTGCGCGTGACAAGAAAACACAACATGAAAGCACGCGGTTCGTGTTTACATCGGCCGCGTGCTTACAACACTGGACAAGTACAAGAGAGCGGAGCTCTCTTAAAGGTAAAGCAGAGCTTGAAACCGCGCCAACTCACATAATGTAGAGTGCGTGAGAACGAGCAACCACTCGTCTCACGCGCTCACGACAAGGACGAACACACGGGTCATGAATGTCCGAATCCCGACACAAACCGAAACTAGACAAGACCAGTCTCGGAATCAGACATCATAACCCGCACATAAGACGTTACACAGACAAGCGTGCGCGTGGCTCGAATCCTCGAAGCCTACGAGACATTACAGTAGTGCCAGAGCTCTGCCACAAAACCAAGAAATGACTAGACCGAATGCGGCAGAACCTTGACACTTTCAGAGTCAAGTCAAGTCAAGTCACCTTTATTTATATAGCGCTTTTTACAATGTAGATTGGTACAAAGCAGCTTTACAGGAAAAACAATATAAACAAAGTTTGTTTGGCTGAACAGAAGCCCCAAAAGAGCAGGTGAATCAATACAATTGATGAATTTTAAGTTTTAAGTGTGTTTAAGAGTAGGAGAACAAACGTCTGGTATAATGAACGAAATGGAGACACTCAAAATTAAATCGTAAATAATTTTAGCAGGAAGTGTTACACCAAGAAAACCAACAAACAGTGATTTCCAATGAAATAATTTGCGTAATAAAGAAACAATATTTACAAACATTAAACATAAAAATTAGTGTGAGAGACAGTGAGCAAAGCGAAATCAAAGAAATAAAGAAAACAAAAACACTTATCACAGAGACAAACTCCGTGATTCCCTCCTTGGGCCATCAGAGGGAGCCATCGACCGAATACAGACACACACACACAGACAAACACTACATTTCCCAGAAGCCTGTACTTTGGACTAATCACCACCCCAGCTGTTACCCATCACCCGGACTATAAAAGATTCTATCATTCACACTCTCATCACGAAGTCTTGTTTTGCTGTAGCCAACATTTCTGAGCGTTGTATACCTGTGTCTGAGTCCCCATTACCGACCCTGTTATTTCCTGTTGCCGATCCTGTCTGCCTGCCCTGATCTTTGCCTGGTATTTTACTCTTGAATGTTCTCTGCCTGTCCTGACTTCCCCGCCTTTGCGATTTATTAAAAGACATGCAATTGGATCCCTGCCAGAGTGTCTATTCGTTACGCTAACAGACACTAAGCTAAAAAGGAAAACAAAACAAACTTTTGCCTCAAATGCCGACTAACTTCTCCTAAATCTGTACATGTTGCCTGTGTACGTCATGTGACATACTAACCTGGACTCCTCATCTTAATCAGGTATAACTTCATAAAACTCTTGAATTTGAAAGACAAGTCACAAAACAACACATTGCACCAAAAAGGATTTGAACAAATAAAACTTCTTAATACTAACTACTCACAGATATCAAAATATGAACTAAGCAAACAATCATAACAATCAAAGCGCTACATCAGAATGACATGCTGATATTGACAGTAACTTCTGGATCTTTATACTCCATTGATTCCTCCTGATTGGTTCTTAGGGAAGGTGTGTCAAGACCAATAATGTCGATTGACAGGAGCGTTGTCCAATCACAGGTCCTGTGAGACGTGAGCGTAAGAGACATAAAAAAGGTGGACAAAAACAGACACTATGGATCGCAACATAGATCCTTAACTGAAATCGGTTGAGGCCAGTCCTGGATGATTTGCACTGGTCCATCTGGATACTTTGTTCATTAATGACATACCTGAGGAAGTGGATGGTACTTCGGTGGAACATTTTTTCAACTGCAGGTAAAGATGTTGTTCGCATAGCCTGCATCACGTGGTGGTGATGTTCGGTCAGGTTCCAGGGACACCTCATTCATGTACCCTTGGAATCAAGATGTTGTCGATGTAGATGATGACGAAGGAACTCCAGGAACACCTCAATAATGTATCCTTGGAATACGGACAGTGAATTGGACTGCCCATACGAGACAGCCCATCACAAAGCCGGTCTTTTCATTCATCACCCTTGTGCTCCACAGGGCCAGCTTGGGGTAACAGGATTTTTTGAGCACTGATGGTACGGTAGTCACAACCCTCCATCCTCTTTTCTCACGAGGAAGAAGCTTGGAGCAGCAGGGGATGTAGATGGTTGAATAAAGTGTTGTTTGAGAGCCTCCTCCATGGTCTTCTGTTCCAGGATGGAAAAGGAATAGGAATTATCCTTCCTTTGGATAATGTGGCAACAGGCAGCAAGTCGATGGCAAAGTCCCATGGCCTGTGAGGTGGTAATTTGGTGGCTTACCGCTTGCTGAAGACATCCTATAATGTCTGGCATGACGTTAGTCTCAGGACTCTCAGTGGTGGGGGAGTTAAGGGTGATGGCGGTGAAAGACAATGGCAGATTCTTGGCAGGTTGACAAGACAAACACTGAAGATAACAGTTCTTGACAGACGAATCACACCACTTTAGAATTTCACCAGTGTTTCAACTCATCAACGGGAAATGTTGAGACATCCAAGCGTGTCCCAAGATGATTTCAGCAGTGGAACCTTCCAGCAATATCTGCTTCCTGTGAGATCTGTTGTCGATGCAGTGAACAATACAATCACGGATCAGCGGCTTCCTTAGTATGTAGTGGATATCTAGTACTTGTGAACATGGTCTCTTCTTGATGTGGAGTCTTTGTAGGAGGTCGAGGGAGACGAAGACCCTACTGATCCGGAGTCAGTAATGGCTTGCACTGAAACAGAATGTCAAGGGGTTAAAATCAGTGTTGCAATCATAGGAGGAAGTTGAATAATACCGAACAGTTGAGTAGGACATGTCCTTTAGCCTCACAGTATAAGCATTGCTAGTTGAGGATTGGGTCAGATAGAATGAGTTGTCTTGCAGTAGTTCAGGTGCTGGAAGGGCAACAGATGATGCAGCAGGCGGAGGATGCTGAGCAGGCAGAGTCCACAGGCAGCGAGTCATTGCGAGATGCAGATGGCCCTTGGCTGAATGAATTAGATTATATCGTCATAAATTGCCATCTGCTGGCGAATATTGGGATTGAGATCATGGTGGAAAGTTGTTATTAGTGCGAAATTGGAAGGAGAAATCACTCACAGAAGATTGATTTTGGCGTAAACATTAGAGTTGATTGTAAAAGGGAATTGCTTTTTGACAAAATACCTCCTTAAGTGATTTGTGAACTCAGACAAAGAGCTGGTTATTGGTTCGTTGGCATCCCAAATTGGTCTAGTCCATTGCAGTGGAGATGAGGTAGGCTATTTTAGCTCAGTCAATGGAGAAGAGTTTTTGAAGAAATAAACAGCATTGGCATATAAACCTGCTGCATTCCTTTGCCTCGCCAGAGTAGGTCACTCATCATTTAGTTAATGCGGATCCAGGAATATGTAAATTAGCCCTGCCTTCCCTCCCTCACACCAGCTCAGAGATCCACTCACTCAGCTTTACTGTAGTTAATGCTGCACAGTGGCAAGTGGAAATACTGGTTTAATTCAGCCATATGTATTTTATCCAGAAACTGATGCAGAAGAACAAGTGGAAGAGAGAATTATAAAAGCTTGCATATAATCAGAATGGTAGTGCGTTTTATGAATCGCTCTCTATAACGTTGGGCACATAACGGTAATTAATATGATTAGCCTTTTGATTAGCTATATTGTCAAAAAGCTAATAACATTTTGCTGATGTTACACAAACCATGTTCCTGTTTGCCTTCTGCATCCTTAGAAAAGTGGAGAAAGGTACATAGTTCATCATAACATCTTAATAAACACTCACCTAAAGGATTATTAGGAACAGCACACTAATACTGTGTTTGACCCCCTTTTGCCTTCAGATCTGCCTTAATTCTACGCGTCATTGATTCAACAATGTGCTGAAAGCATTCTTTAGAAATATTGGCCCATATTGATAGGAGCATCTTGCCGTTGATGGAGATTTGTGGGATGCACATCCAGAGCACGAAGCTCCCGTTCCACCACATCCCAAAGATGCTCTATTGGGTTGAGATCTGGTGACTGTGGGGCCATTTTAGTTCAGTGAACTCATTGTCATGTTCAAGAAACCAATCTGAAATGATTCGAGCTTTGTGACATGGCACATTATCCTGCTGGAAGCAGCATCAGAGGATGGGTACATGGTGGTCAGAAAGGGATGGACATGGTCAGAAACAATGCTCAGGTAGACTGTGGCATTTAAACGATGCCCAATTGCACTAAGGGGCCTAAAGTGTGCCAAGAAAACGTCGCCACACCATTACACCACCACCACCAGCCTGCACAAGGTAACAAGGCATGATGGATCAATGTTCTCATTCTGTTTACGCCAAATTCTGACTCTACCATCTGAATGTCTCATCAGAAATCAAGACTCATCAGACCAGGCAACATTTTTCCAGTCTTCAACTGTCCAATTTTGGTGAGCTTGTGCAAATTGTAGCCTCTTTTTCCTATTTGTAGTGAAGGTGAGTGGTACCCGGTGGGGTCTTCTGCTGTTGTAGCCCATCCGCCTCATGGTTGTGAGTGTTGTGGCTTCACAAATGCTTTGCTGCAAACCTCGGTTGTAACGAGTGGTTATTTCAGTCAAAGTTGCTCTTCTATCCGCTTGAATCAGTCGGCCCATTCTCCTCTGACCTCTAGCATCAACAAGGCATTTTCTCCCACAGGACTGCCGCATACTGGATGTTTTTCCCTTTTCACATCATTCTTTGTAAACCCTAGAAATGGTTGTGCGTGAAAATCCCAGTAACTGAGCAGATTGTGAAATATTCAGACCGACCCGTCTGGCACCAACAATCATGCCACGCTCAAAACTGCTTAAATCACCTTTCTTTCCCATTCTGACATTCAGTTTGGAGTTCAGGAGATTGTCTTGACCAGGACCAACCCCTAAATGCATTGAAGCAACTGCCATGTTGATAAGATAATTGCATCAATGAGAAATTGAACAGGTGTTCCTAATAATCCTTTAGGTGAGTGTATATCTTATGAATAATTCAGTCACTATATTGCTAATGTAACCACAAGTGCTATGTTCTACTGTTTGAGATACAGCAAATCATTAATCATTTTTGCAAATCTGTGTGAACAGGGATCATTTTGACAACGTTATTGTCTGTACACGCAAAACGCAAAGGATTTTTATTACCCATTTTTAGTCGTGCAAACAAACACAGATCAAATGTGAAACACGTCCGTAATTATATCGCTGAATATAGTGTTGCTATGCCTATAAACACCAATAAAACATTATTCACATTCCCTGAAAAATCGACCATTAAGCACCTTAGGTGATACAATAACTTTATGAATGTTGAAAACCTGATTTTACTGTGTTATCAGCACAATGCTTTATCTTTATGTCTTTGAGTTTTCATCTTGTTAAATTAAGCAACAGTGTAGAATTGGATCCTTTGTGTATCATTACAGATAAGGTAATTAAGATAAGATTGTGAAAAAACATTGTTGTACATTGTACGTACCCTGTTTATCTATGTGACTTTATGTCAGGCATTTGTTGATAAGGTTTTCCAGGCCAGCTTACATGATTTTTACATTTATGCAACCCAATAATTGAATATTTTAATTTTAGCATTGGTTAGAAACTTATATTATTATATAATAAGTGATAAACATCCATATCCCTTAGTATTCTTTATTGGGACGTTGTATATTATTAAAAACAATGTTGATTAACTTCTTTTAAAGTGGAAATTCCCTTCTGAGAAAGCAGTACCCTTAAGCGAAAGTATTCACACCCCAATTTATTTTAAACATTTTGTCATGTTGCAGCTTTAAATCACTTTTCCCTCCACATCAATCAAAGGGTGTAAAGCTGGCCAAATATAATTATTTCAGTTTTTCCTTCTTTTTTTTTATTTTTTATTTTTTTATAAATTTGCAAAGTTATCACAATTGTTCACTGTTGTTTTGTCATTATGGTGTATGAAGTGTAGATTGATGTGAATGTTTAAAAAAATAATCATTTAAAGGAGTTCAAAGTTCAGTATTAAGGGATAATCAACAGCTAATTGTGCATTAAATTATTTTTTTGCACGACATGGTGGGAAAAGAACCAGTTGACGTGAATTCAAATGGTTTAAAATTCTTTATTGTACAGCTGACTGTGGATTATCCATCTTATACCATGAACATTTGCCAGCATTGACAACTTAAAGCTGTTATTGATGTTTGTGGCGCAATATTTGACCAGACGAGTAAAATTGACAGCTATTTTCATCAGTTACGGGTTGTTAGATTAAGCATTCTGCCCACTTATTCAAAAATTACATTTGAATAAAGGGTTTCCTGTAGCTCAAACAGTAGAGTGTAGTGCTTGCAACAGCAAGGTCATAGGTTTGATTCCCAGAGGAAGCTAGAACTGATTAGTATGTCAATATCTTGAATTCAATGTAAGTTGCTTTGGATCAAAGCATCTGCCAAATGCATAAACACATGAATTGTAGCACTTTTCAAACTAATTATTGAGAGAGCAAGCTTTGGACCTGATGCGTCGGTTCAGCATCTTTCTACTGTATATTGACAATGATGCCGTGGGTTTAATTGATTCAAATAGTGTTGTGACCCCTCTCTGTTCTCCTGAATGTTTCTCTACTCCCCATGCGTATATAAGTGATGCATAAAAAACATCACAAAGCCCCAAAAAAGACTTGATTTGAAAGTAAACAAGATATGAGCTACCCTTATGTAATTCAGACGGCTGTTCCTTAATGTGCAACCGATCGTTGCACAAGCTCCATTCTCACGGCTCTTTAAAGGGGTTTAAGGAATTTGGAGTAAATTATTATCCCATAGGCTTCTCAAGAGATTATAGCGGTGGGGTAAATTAGACTATTTACTGAGTGTTCAGTTATACACATAAACAGGAGAATTTGATCTCAATTCAGTAATGAACAAATGCTTGAATTTGTACACCAATTTATTATGTTGCATATGGTTGAATACTTTAGCAAGGCACTACCAGGCATAAAATAATTAAAGTGTACTTAAGATTGAACTGAATCCTCTTTTAAGACACTTAATTATTATTTGCAATCAAATGAAAATGTGCTGGTTTAAAATTATAATAAAAGCAATAAAAGCCTTAAGAGTATTTTTCAACCCACTTTAGTAGGAGTGAAGTGAATCTTTATGTGCAATTTTATATTTACTTCTGTTCTCTTTTAAGTAAAATTTACTGCAGAATGTACTGACTGAAGCCAAAATAAACTAATTTAAATAGATTTGCAACTACACATTTGTAACGATGAAGTTGTTATTCAATTAAAATAGATGTACTTTAGGATGTTAATCAACACATCAACGTCATTTTCTTTAAAGCACAAGAAAAGGTTATTGAGTGACTACAGCTTTCCTGTATCTCAAACAGTAGAGAGTGGCGCTTGCAACATCAAGGTCATGGGTTCGATTCCCAGGGAAAGCAAGAACTGATTAGAATGTCAATGTGTTTCTTGAATGCAATGCAAGTCGCTTTGGATAAAAACGTCTGATAAATGCATGAATGTAAAACATAAAACTTTAAAATGTATTGTGAAGTAAAACCTAATTTGACATTGTTGCACTCATTTAAGAAAACATGAAAGTGAACTTTTAAGGACTCTTCTGTCATTAATATTGAATAATATGCAATTAAAGTTTTATAAAATTATACTTTGAAGAAACAAAAGTGCATGTTCAGTACAATTATACACACTTTTTTTCACAAGATCGGTTTATGAAAAAATATACTCATAGACACTGAATATATTCTTATCACTTGCTATAGAATATCCTCCACTTGACGGATACTTGTGTATGTGCTCTCTTGGATGCAAACCCTGAAGAAACCCATTAAAAGCTAAACTAAAGCACCTTGTTGTTGTGTTTTTGCTCACACACAGGGGCTGCAGTTCATCCCAATTACCGGTTCAGTATTTAAATAGGAGATGGAGAGAATGAGAGAGAGAGACAGTGGGGCAGCAGAACAAACCTGGAAAAGGAGCTTACAGGATGAAAAGCTCAATCTTGAGATGAGGATCAGAGAATGAGCTTAAGTTCTCAAAACATAAGAAGCAGCTGCTCTTCAGTGGGACAGAGAGACCTGAAATCTCGTTATCACAGCAGCCAATGACAATCACCAGCCACTGATTCAATCTCCCCGCGGAGCGCTAATGCAGCATAACACCCGGGTTTCAGGCCCATTTTAAATACCTTCTTCAGATGCAACTGATAAACACCTGAAATCACCAAAAGTTCTGTACGGTGGTTTTGACTTGAACTTTATGGGCAAAACAGGACTTGAGAGTGAGGACATGATTTTAGCTGAATGACGCCTTTAAAGTCAAATTAGGGTCTTGGCACTAAAATTCGAACCACTAAGACATTTGTCTTTAATGCTGATGAGTTTATTTTAAAAACAGACAGAAAACGTCATATCATAAAAGGTATTGAATGACATGAGGGTGCCCTCTTTAACGTCTGGAGCTGGTTAGTATTTAAACTACAGTGGATGCTAAACAATTGAGAGTTTCTAGTACAAATGAACTTTCATAGAAAAGTGTGTATTGAACCGAGCCCTGGTTCCCCCAGGGCCGCTGCTACGTTATAATGCAACCTCCCTTCTCCTTGAATGGGTTCTTGTCCTCCGGGACACCCTTGACCAGGGGGTCTTCGCCAGACGCAGCCTCAACGAAAGCAATGATTTCCGGGGCTGTTGTTGAAATCTGAATAAAAGAATCAGGAAAGGATGATTATTTGAATGCCACTATCAATTGGACGCAGATCAGTCATCAAACAGAGGATATAGTTGCAGATAATGACTTATACCACACCATCTTTGATTTTAAGACATACTCTTTAGGATAAACATACTCTTCCTGCAAACGAAACACTGTAAAAATATCTTTCCAAGTAAGTTCAGCAGACCAATAAACTCCAGACAATACGAGCTGTGGAAAATAGCAGCTTTGTAAAGTGGATGGCATTAAAAACACAGAAAGCCTCGCTTTCATACCCTAAATGGCACTGCCCTGAATAAGGTCTATTTACACAGAATAGGGTTAGAAACGTGAGACGCAGGTCAGTCGCGAAAACTTTTTTACATTGTAAAGCAGTGAAACGGAAAAAACGAGTTCTGTGCGTATCTGCCCTAAAGTTCGGAAGTTCTTAAAGACGATGGAAGTTCTCACCGCAGTTCGGGAAGTGTTCACTTCCACCTTCAGCTGATCCAGCTCCATCTTCAGGATGTCTTTATCTGTCATATCCCGAGCCATCCTGTCTATTCAGAGCAAACATACGGAAGAAGATAGGCTGTTGAGCTCAAACCTTCATTACTACACTGTAAAAATGTGAACAAATCAAAACAGATTCAGTAATGTTAAATCATCAGTTCATTTAGATGGAAGAATGTTTTTCAGTGCGTAGTTAAAATGAATTACATTATGTCAAAAGACAAAATGAAGAGCCACAAGAATCCCAGGAAAATGCTCTTAGTGTGATCAAAACACAAGAAAATACTTATTTGCATAAAGCTAATGGCTTCAATCAGCTTTAAAATAATGTTTAGTAACTCACTATTTATAGTAAAAAAAGAGCATTTAATAAGTAATTGATATTCTCTAATGGCTGAAAACTAGCATGACACATATTCACATATATAAGAACAAATTCAGCCCCGGTGGTTTCTGATTTTTCATTTGTCAGTTTTGTCAATATAACATTTTAAAATTCGTCAAAAATAAACAGTTAAAATTCGTCAATACCTGTTGAACGGAGGGACTCTTAGCCGTCAGAGAAGAGTCCTGATGTCTCCCAGGAGATCATCAGCATGGAGGTCTTCCTCCGCTCCCGTCCTCTGCGTCTGTGAATCTCCGGCTCTTCTCCTCTATTTCTGTTGTCCGAACCCCCTCCTTTTCCCTTGCTCTTTCTCGGGTGCAGGGATTGATCCTGGTGGGGATTGCGCTCTGATGTCATCAAGCTCCACTGATCTCATTAGGCCAATGAGAGCAAATAGGATGGCCATGAGAAGTAGCCTCTAAACAACATTGAAGTGCACTGATGGAATTACTGTGTCAAATTCGTCATTAACCAATAACGTGCTTCTTGCGGAAGCCTAAAAAGCATCAGTGCATCTTAGGAAGGATCTACACAAGCTTTGGCCTAGAAAGAGCATTTTCAATGTGAAAGAAGCTCACTGGTTGAATATAATCAGACTGTGGAAGTAGGGAAATGTCTGGAGCCGTGCATGTGGAAGATCAGAGAACTGTGCCGCCTTAAATCCAATTAAACTCCATTTTATATCTATGGTTTTGTTTTAAAACAGTGATTTGGCAATTCGCAAGTGTTTCATTAATACCAACAATGTGCTAAATCATGCTAAAAACACGATAAATCATACTAAAACATGCTAAATCATGTAACCTTCAAACTTTAAGCTTTTAAAACTTCTGCCGGCTTTCTCAAGCCTACATCAATGTTTGCCTTGACAAGCTCCCAGTTCATCCAGTTCATGTTTGAAGTGTGTTAACCAGTTGAACTTTTGTTTACACTTATGTCATGAAATAATGAAATTCAGTCTTTGGGTCTATAGATGGGGTTGAACTCAATATCTCAGATCCAACGTCAAAGAGTGTCACCGAGGCGTTTGGCGTTCATCCACTGGCATCAGGATTACTCTTACCACGATATGCTTAATACTTTCTCGCAATGCCCATGTTGGAAAACAAAACTGTTATCGGATGACAGAGATTGTTTCAGGTCCAACTAATCACTTTTAAAAAGCTATTTTGGATCGTTTGGGCCATGGCAATGGAGGAAAACATTTCCAGAAAAGTAGGCCAGACCTGAGAGAGACTGAAATCAATTCAAACTACGCTTGCAATGTTTTTCCACTCACGCACATCTTTGCACTTGAGTGCGTACTGAACTCCTGAGTAAGCTTGTTGTGGCACTGGCCTCACCTGTAAGCCGTTTTTTTCAGGATCTGGCTCCGGCCCATTTGTCCAGAATTAGCAAGTGGGATCTTGAAATCTTGATTCGTGATGAGGGACTTTATGGCGTCATTATGGCGAAGAGATTTACTGCAATGCATCAGTCAAGAACATAATGTGATATGTTATATTACATTCCACTTTCATTCATGAATGAATAAAATACCATAACAATGAATAAAATACATTGGGTAACACTTAGTTTGTACATTAAAGGGATAGGTCAACAAAAAACACTAATTCTGTTGTTGTTTACTCTCCCTCAAGTTGCTCCAAACCTGTATGGGTTCCTTTGTTCTGTTGAACACAAAAGAAGAGCTGCTGGTCCCATTGTGGCCCATATTATGACAAAAATACTATGTAACAAAATGTTTATTTCAAATAAATGTTGTTCTTTTAAACATTTTATTCATCAAAGAATCAAACTGAAACAAAAAACATTTTTCAGTTTTCACAAAAATATGAAGTAGCATGCTAAAAAAATGCTACAAACATGCGAAAAAATAAAAGCAACCATTTTGAATGTAGAAACATGCTGCCAACATGCTAGAAATGTGTTAAATGAAATGTACTGGCTACAAAATGCTAGAAGTGTGCTAAATAATGCCAAAAGAATGCTAACAAAACATGCTAAATCATGATAGAAACATGATAGCAATTATGCTAAATCTACAAACATGTTAAAACATGCTGACAATGTGCTGAATCAGGTTAGCAACATACTAGCCATATCATGTGAGCAACAAATTTAAATCTAGAAACATGCTATCAACATGCTAAAACATGCTAGCAATTAGCTAAATCAGTTTAGCCATATACAAGCTATATAATGCTAGAAGCGGGTTAAATAATGCTAGAAGCATGCTAGCAAACATTAAACTATGATAGAAACGTGATAGCAATCATTCTAAATCTACAAACATGGTAAAACCCACTGGCAATGTGTTAAATAAGGTTAGCAATGTACTAGCTATATCATGCTATCAGTGTGCTAAAACATGTTACAAACATGCTAACAATGTGCTAAATCATGTTTTCTGAGTAAAACTGTTAAAACAATACATTTTTTAGGTGTAGGAATAGACAATGCAATAATTGTTTGAATACTATATGCAACCTCGTATTATTAAATATTCATCACAATAAGGGAATAACACACTGCTATTGTGTTGTCATGGTGACTTACTTTCTCTATATTGCTAGTTAGACAAGTGACTTGTCGTTTCCAAGAGACTGTCACATGCTAAAGCTTTAGTAATTGAGCTAAGACTAATCAAGCACCAAGGAGGATTATGGGTCATAGATATCAAGAGTTATCACTTTCCCAGAACAACTTTCTTTTCTTTTCAGTTTATCTGTGTGTGCCGGTAACTCATAATAATAATAATAATAATAAAATGTTTGATTCACTGTCTTTGTTCCAAAGGTGCCAAAACAACACCGTTTAAATATAACTACACCTCATAATATTATATATATATATATATATATATATATATATATATATATATATATATGACATCTGATCGGTCACGCTGACCAAGCCATTACACCAACATAGTAGATAAGCCGGTTTGACATTTTCTTATCAGACTAAAGCATAAAGTTTACGAGGATGTAATATATATTTTATTGTTATTATAAATATATCAGAGGTTTCCAATTAAAAGGTTTGGTCTCTATATTTCTTTCTTTGGCTCTGAGTCCTGAGAGCCAAAGCTGTGATGTCTAAGAATTTTGACCAATAGTTACGAAAAAAAGTAAATATGTATTATCCCAAATATTTATTATCCCATAGTAAATAAATCCCAAATATATACCAACTGGATATGAATATAAAAGGTTAGATCAGATGTTTTATCAAGCTATTTTTATGTATTTATTTGTACATTTATAAGGCCTTGGGACTGAGAAACACACAGAGCTGCAAAAAATAAAGTTAACCAGGCATTTCAGATATTTGTTGTCTTTCCTTGCAATCTCCACTCTTTTTTAAAGTCATAATAATTAAAAAGTTCTCGAAATAATAACTTAATTTCTCGTGCTTCTACACATGTTCAAAGCGTGAAAATGCGAGATCACATCAAGCATGACACGTTCTGTAGAACAGCTGTTAGATAAAGTCAGTATAATATATAAAATGCAATTTATAGTAGCATCAATTATAAATTATCAGTATATTTTCCACACTTTTCCATGCACATAGGAAGGTGTGGAAGTGGAACAGAAGCAGGGCGGTTACCGTGAAAACGAAGAGCTGGTAAAAACTGTTGCATTTTTTGTTGCGATTTACAAAAATATCGGATTAACACTGGATTAGGACATTTATTCATTAACTTTAAGAAAATGCATGGGTACATGTGTTAATATTAACGCGTATTTTGCGGATGATGTGCAGGTTCATCATAAACAGTCACTGTAATAAAATACAACACAACACTATACAATACTATAATACAACAGTCCTCTGTCTGAAATCCATGGATCACCACTCTGTGCTGCTGCTTGTTCATACACAAAAATGCAAATGAATGTTACACATGAATAAAATACTATATACCTGTACTAATGGATTCCCCTCTTATATACTTATGATTAATCATTCATGTTCTTTAATTATATTATTGATTAACACACTGACTTTAACAAGATGGTTTACAGAACGCGTCATGTTTGCTGTGATCTCGCATTTACACGCTTTGACCAGCGCGTATCGCTAGAGCGCAGCTCCCTTCTGCTCCGCTGCTCTGCGCATGCGTACAAGCACAAGTTTCTCGTTATTACATGGAAGCCCATTTCCGCCACATAAGAAAAAAAAATCGTGCATGAAAACTCGAAATTATGACATACGTAAGTCAAAATAATGACTTACTGAAGTCGAAATAATGACTTACTAAGTCATATTTATGACTTACTTAAGTCGAAATTATGACTTACTAAGTCGAAATAATGACTTACTAAGTCATAATTATGACTTAAATCGAAATTATGACTTACTTAAGTCAAATTATGACTTTATCTTGCGAGCACATTTGATCCGACACGACACAGGATAAACTGTGAAGACATTAAGGAATACTTTAATCGTTGTTTTACTAATCATAAAGATATAACAACAACTTCAAACCTCTGGCCACTGTCATGATTATAGATGGGTGCACCAAATATGGTATTGTAATTGATAAGGAAACGGTGCGAGTTCTGTTGTGGCTTTTAGATGGTGAAGGGGTTGATTTGTGACTGAGGAGGCGTGTGTATCATAACTTTGTGGATCCATGGATAACCATGACATCGGCCAGAGGTTTAAAGTTGTTGTTCAATGAAAGCTGCCACCGCATCAACGTATGTTTTGTTCTTTCTGCGCCAAAGCTTGTTCTTGATCAAAATCGTTTCAAAAGTGCGTTTGCTCAGCGCTATATTGTTCCACTATTAATGCAAGAATTTCATTATTAGTAAAACCCCGATTAAAGTATTCCTTATGTTCACAGTTCATCCCGTGTTGTTTGGATCAATGTGCTCGCAAGACAGTAAGTCATTATTTCGACTTAAGTAAGTCATTATTTCGACTTAAGTAAGTCATTATTTCGACTTAAGTAAGTCATTATTTCGACTTAGTAAGTCCTTATTTCGACATAGTAAGTCATAATTATGACTTAGTAAGTCATTATTTCGACTTACGTATGTCATAATTTCGAGTTTTCATGCGCGATTGTTTTTCTTATGTGGCGGAAACGGGCTTCCATATATTGCATGAATAATACAAAACAATTATTATACTAATTATAATAATAATGTTTGTTGTAGATGTCAATCCTTTGGTTAACGTTTCAGGGCGTTTCAGAGACATTTTGCGCCCTCTGGAGGAAAACAAATGTATTTCCTATATTAAAGAGTTTCTGTCGAGTAGCAAACGTTCACTTTTTCCCAACAAGGTCCTGAAAGCCGTAGCGATGAACAGTTCGAGTCATTTCCAAGAATCGGTTCAATCAAACAGTTCGTTTCAAAATAGTGATTCATGATACTTTTACGTCATGACGCTGTTACGTCATTTGCTGTTATTTTTTACTATGGTATGTGTTGTCTATTATTTTAACTATTAATTTTATGGAAAAAGTGTGGTTATTAGACTTTTAGGCCCAAGAGGTTTCATATTAAGAAATAAGATTAAATAAATATCCTTTAACTTTCACACATATTTTTTTCAGTAAATTTTTCATTTTTACAGATTTTTTAAAAGATATAAATAGTTTTGTTATAACTATTATGAAACTACTATGCATTTATTTGGACTCTTTTTCAGTTATATTGTGGTGTAAGCCTACATTTATTAATGAAAAAATACGGTATTCCAGACCTCTGACCGGTAGGCCTACTTTTTTTGCATCACTGAATATTCTAAAGAATACAAAACATTTTCTCTAATTAATTTAATTACCTTTTTTTTTTTTTTTTTTACCAGATTTTACTCTCATAAATAATAACAATCTGGAGAAAGGCTGAACAGTATTAGACTCTTTGAAAGCTATGAAGACTTTAAAAGTTTGCGAGTTTTACAAAGTATTTATTTAATATTTTTATACTGAGTGTACTATTATTATATTATATATAAATACAGTTTGAGTGTGTATATATATATATATATATATATATACACACACACACACAATACTGTATCAAATACTACATATGTAAATCTTCATGAGCTGATTTGTTTCTTTCGTGTGAGTAATATATATATATATATGTATGTATATTACTCACATGAAAGAAAAAACATCAGCTCATGAAGGTTTTTCAGATTTATCCATACTCCAATTCTTTCTGCATGTGTTTACTGACAACAGTTCTTATTATCACGAAGCGTTCTACTGATTCAATCAAATGATTCGACTCAAACGATTCGACTCAAAAGAACGATTCGTTCACGAGGAAGGAGAAGGACACGTTACTTCCGCCATCCTGAGCCATGGCTGCTGCGACCCGCAAAAAAGCCCTGCGGTTTCTCTGTCAGTTCGGAGCCTTTATTCTGACTCGGTTCGGCTTCTGGAACTGCTTTAGCATGTTGATGCTGTTCGCCGAGCGCGCGGATGTGAAAAGGTACGTGAAGGTTTCAGGAAAGCTCAGCAGATCTCAGTGAAACAGTACAAGCAACAATGTAGCAGAAGAACATGCATGTTCTGAACCTGGATTTGACAGACATCATCAGTTTTGCAATGCTTTTAAGTTTCATTCATGCACTTAACAGACGCTTTTATCCAAAGCGACTTGCATTGCATTCAAGAAATATTGTCATTCTAATCAGTTCTTGCTTTTCCTGGGAATCGAACCCATGACCTTGATGTTGCAAGCACCAATGCCCTACTGTTTGAGCTACAGGAACGAACTCATTCAAAGAACATACAAGTTGGTAACTCTCATCCTGCTGTCCTCCTCCTCCTGTAGGAAGCCAGACATCCAGGTGCCGTACCTGTACGTGGACCTGGGAGCCGCGGTGCTGTGCGCCAGCTTCATGTCCTTCGGGGTGAAGAGGAGATGGTTCGCTCTGGCCGCTGCCGTCCACCTGGCCCTCAGCTCATACGTGTCCTATGTGGGAGGACAGGTCCATTACGGAGACTGGCTGAGGGTAAAGACACACAGGACCATTATCAGTCCCAGTCCTGTTTCTAGTGGCACCGAAAACAAAGGAGGAGCACAAAAAAAATTAGATTTCTTCCAAACCCGTAAGACATTTGTTCACCTTCAGAACACAAATGAAGACATTTTTAATAAAACCTGAGGTCTTTCTGTCCCTCCATTGACATGACCACCACTTTCAAGCCCCAGAAAGGAAGCAAAGGCATCATTAAAGGGATCCTTGTGACTCCAGAGGTTTCCAGAAGTGCAAAAAACATAATGAACAACTTTATTTACAGAGTATTAACCTCTAACACGCACTAAAGCACCAGGACGCATGTATTGACATGAAACACCTGTTGGGTATTCATATTTTCTAAATCTATTGAATGTTAAAGTGTTTTCTGTGCACTTGAAGCTCTCAGATTTCATCAGAAAGATCTTTATTCGTGTTCTGAAGATGAACGAAAGTCTTACGGGGTTGGAACGACACGAGGGCGAGTAAACGCAACGTTTTCGGGTGAATTATCCCTGTGAGTTGACGTTACCCTGGTTCCCTCGACAAAAGCCCGATAGGAATGTTTCCTTTGGCTTTTGGATTATTGTAGAAAAAATAAGATCTGTTTCCCAGTAAAATGTATGGTTCTTATACATTAATAACTGAGGCCTAAATACACCAGCAGTAAAAAGCTAATCGTAGGCTATAAACGAGCCACACTAGCCACATTTACATTTTTACATTTACTCATTTAGCAGATGCTTTTATCCAAAGCGACTTACAATTTGAGGAGCATAGAAGCGATTTGTCCTGAGGATGCAAAAGTACATAAGATTGCTTACAGTACAAGTCACTTGACTTCACCATTCTTTCTGGCTTTATTTAAAACATTTTCCCTTATAGTAGTTTGCAAGTAGCGAGAGGATGAGTGTGTCTGTTCTTTAGTCCCGTTTAGACACTCGTTCAGGACAAGAACAAAATCTCAGGCCACGTCCACACGAAGCCGGTGCATTCCCTATCCGATCATAAACACGGCGTCGGCGCAAGAAATATCAGCGTCCACACGAGACCACTAAAACAGACTGATAACGGTGTAGTTTATATGCCAGACCAGTATGGGGCGCTGTAATTCTGCCACAGATATACACTATACACAGAGAAGAAGACTTTGAGCATGTGCATTGTTGTTGCTGTTCAGTGTTGCCAGATTGGGCGGGTTCCCGCTCAATTGGGCTCCTTTTGGTCTCGTCCGACCGGGAAAAAATGCATTGGGCTGGTTGATAAAATTTGGGATGGTTTTTGATGCATAAAATCGCTTTTTCGTTATTTATAAGAGTACGGTCTTTGGGATGGTATTTTTTTAAATGGGCGGGTTTTAAGCTGTAGTTGGGCTGGAAATCTTCAGTCGAATCTGGCAACACTGTTGCTGTTACGTGTGATGCAGCCGACACGTGATGTGATGACATCATCGTTTTGACAAAAATATACGGATTGGCTGTCCACACGAGACCGCAAGGGTGTCGTTCTCAGATGTATCCACTTTAGGACCTGGTATCAAAAGAGAGCAGATTCAGTCCCCCAAATCGCCGGATCCGTGTGGACGAAACGCCAATCCGATAAAAAATGAATGCAGATACAGTGATACGCGTCTCCGTGTGGACGGGACCTCAATGTGTTTTATGTTGTAGAATAAAGTGATTGAACCGGAAGTACAGAAATGTAAACAGAAATAAAATCACAAAAAAGAATAATCTTCCCTGTTGGTGGTTCCACCTCAGACTTGCACCATTGCTACTAACATGAAAGTAAACCTGTGAGTTTTCACACTTTGTTCTACTTGTGTGGCGTTTACTCTTCCTCTGACTGCTCAGGCAAATCCATTTCTCATATCACATCCACCCAAGAGATTAACCATCTGTAACAGAATGTTATATAACTGCTAATAACTCTTTGATCATAAGAGCAGAAGATGTCAAACATCTACATTTCTATGCATTTTATCCAAAGCGACTCGCATTGCATTCAAGAAACACATTGATGTGCTTGCTTTCCCTGGGAATCGAACCCATGACCTTGATGTTGCAAGCGGCACTCTTTACTGTTTGAGCTACAGGAAAGTTGATTAATTTCTTGTCAAATAGAAACTGTTGCAAAGCTGCTTTACCGTGCTCGTGATGAAATGCCGTTTGGAGCGTCTGTGGATGAGAGATGAACTGATATAAATGTGAGCGCAGACACATGGTGCTTCTTCTCTGACCTCCCCAGGTGAGGATGTACTCCAGAGCGATGGCCATCATCGGAGGCTTTCTGGTTCTGGCCAGTGGAGCAGGAGAGGTTTACAGACAGAAACCTCGCACCCGCTCGCTTCAGTCCACCGGTCAGGTCTTCCTGGGCATTTACTTGATCTGTATGGTGAGTTTGTGCATTTGATCACCACACTTGACTGTTATGCTTGACGAAAGGAAAACCGGGGAATATTAAAATGCCGTTTTTTGCAGGTCTGAAAAAAAAACAGAAATGTTTGCAGTTATTATGAGCTGTAAAATGCTTCATAATAATGTATTGTCACACAGACAAGGCTTACAAACTCCAGTCAAGCACTACTGAAATGCAAACTAAATCAGTGTTTTTCAACCTTTTTTGGTACATTTTTTCTTTGAAAATAAAAATCACAAGCCACACCACCAACTGAAAAAGTTAAAAAATTAAACTCTTATATTAACAATACAGTCGTTCTTATCAAAGTGTCTTGAATGGGAATCAAATAAACAGAAAAAAAAAGTTTTTTTTTTATTAATTGGTTTAAAAAAAAAACATTTTTTAGACCAATTAGGTGAAATCGAATAATTTTCCACGGCACTCTAGTGGTTGAAAAACACTGAACTAAATAAAGCATTATTAATAAAACCGAAAACTGAACTAGTGTGGCTGAACATAACATGTTGTGCGTAATGATATAATTTGGTCATTAATATTCCTAATCCTGTAAAGCCTAACATTGCAAGCTAATAGTGAGGAAAATATATTTATAGTTCATTTAAGCTTTAGACAAAATGTTTTTATTCGTGTTTCACATTTGAGATGTCAGGCTTTTATGGCTCATATAGTGAGAATATGAAACTCACACATTAACGGTTTGAACAAAGAAAATATACACACTTTGGTACAGATATATCTGTAAGGCCAAAATGCAAGATGAAATCCTGACCGCAAATCAATGAGATTTACTTCAGTATAACAGAATTCTTGTGTGCTACGCACATACATATCAGTCATCGTTCTATATCTGCCAATAACGTCTTAGTGAGATATTTAAAAACCTGATCTTAATATCTCTCTAGTTTTAAAAATATAGTACAATACAATGATTTAAGAGATGAGCAAATAAACCTTTCTGATGATTACCATATTTTCCTGCATATAAGCCGCAGGTTATATTCGATTTTATAAACCCCACGGGGGGTGTGGGCTATATCACACATTTTTTACACGTAATGTTTCAATAGATTTGTTACGTCCCTAAGGACGCAAGGTTTTTTTCCCGCTATTTTCTTTCTTGCGAGGGTTTATGTCTCTGGCGCTTGTACTGTCACTCTGACAGCTGGCGCTGATTGGCTGTCTGACCTGTCAATCATGCAAGAAGACGTGATTGGCTGTGCTGCCATGAGGGCGTGCTCTTCTCATCTCATCCGATGATCAACACCTGTAGAATCGCTTCTTAAGGGACGAGCTGGAGACACTGCTCTTTCTTTTTCTTCTGATTGTTTGAATTTCGCGCACAAGCACTGTGTACCGAGCCTGAACAGTTATGATAATTGACGTCATGCGAGAAACATTCGAAATTCAAAAATGTGAACTTACACAAAAAAAGTTCATCAATCTATGGGTGCGGGTTATATAAAGGTGCGGGTTATGTCACAATTTTTATCGGTTCCGCGGGTTATATGCGGGAAAATACGGTATATCTTTCCTAAAATGAACATTTCAGTTTGGAAAATCTAGTAAAGCCAAGTAGATTCAGTCCAGTAAATGTTTGTCTTAAAATATTACTAACAATATAGAAGGTATTTGTTCTCGAGGCATTTTATTTGCTAACAAAGTCATGATTCAGGCAACAGAAGGCGTGATTGTGTTTGGCGCTTAAAGGCTTTACAGGGTTATTTTTCCTGATGTTGTCGTCTCTCTCCAGGTCTACTCTCTGCAGCACAGTAAGGAAGACCGGCTGGCATACCTGGATCATATTCCTGGTGGAGAGATCACTGTCCAGCTGCTGGTGGTTGTGTTCGGGGTGCTTGCGCTCGCATATCTCTCGGGGTGCTACGTGCGAGTGGCCTCCCAGATCCTGGCGGTCCTGCTGCCTCTGGTTGTGCTTTTCATCGACGGCAACATCGGTTACTGGCATCACACCTGCCGCGTGGAGTTCTGGAACCAGATGAAGCTCATCGGGCAGAACATCGGCATCTTCGGAGCGGTGCTCATTCTAGCCACTGACAGCTAGAGATAGAGGATGAATGACAACATCGCCATACAGGCAGTGCTTGGGACGAAGAGAAGAGATGAAGCGTGTCTCGGGATCATGCCGGCTAAAGGGAATGATGCTCAGAAACTGTGTGTGCGCTTAGAAGTGCACGGGATACAATTCCCAGAGTCTTCGGTCGCAAGCACAAAGTCTTCAAAAGACGGTTTACATTACATTTGTTTGCTTTTTAATGCGTTATTTAAAGTTTGAGAATGACTAGAAGTCTTAAATTAAATTAAAGTTGAATTATGGGAAGTTATTGGCAACATTATTGTCAGCCTTGATGTTCTTATGCTGTATATAATGTGGGATTTTTCCCGTGTTTTACATATAAAAGGCCACTGCAATTCTTTTTTTCTGTTTTTTTTTTTTTGCTGCTGGTATTGAGTTTGCATTCCAACTTTGATAAAATCACAATGTCAATAATAATAAAAACAATAATTTTGTACAGAACTTACAAAATCGTTTGATTGTTGCGTGGTATGCGTTTCTGTTTATAAATATATATGTATATATACACATACATTTTATATGTATATTACAACAGGAAGTCAAGATTTCAAAGTATTATCCACACCAATTTTGATTATTAATCCTCAGTGTACAAACAGGAACTGTAATAACAGTTTCAAATGTAAGATCTCTGTGTGATTCACCAAATAATCTGGTCAACAAGAAACATTGGCCAAACAGATATGATCCAGCACAAGGCACACAATACATTATTAACAAGAATCCATTTACGTGTATTTAAAGTAGCGCATAATATGAATAAAATGGCAGGCGTCCCCGAAGGTCAGGCTCGTGCTCCGGGTATTGAGTTTCAAAGCGTAAACAAACCTTCTCTGTGGGGATTCTTGCGTCATTCAGCTTGAGATCACTACCTAACCGTCTTGAATTCTGAAACCCAAGCTTAAGTCGTTTCCTTCAGCAGCATTTTCTACAATTAGCAAGATCTTCTAAAAAGTAGTCAGAAAGTAGCATATTTCAAGTCAAACTACTGTACTGTAAATGCTAATAATAACGTATTTTGTAAAAGATAAAACAATCATGTACAACAAATGCAAAGTCTGTGGGAAAATCAGGGATTTATATTTATGCATTTGGCAGACGCTTTTAAAACACAATCTGTTCTTGCTTTCCCTGGGAGCAAACCCATGACCTTGGTGTTGCAAGCACCAATGCTCTACTGGTTGTGCTGACAGTCAATGTGAAATGACATTTTCATACTGAATTAATAAGATTGATTATATTAAGTTACAGAGAGCTGCAGTGATGATGTATTTTTGTAGTCCAACCCGCATTTTTTCCATTGGATTTTGCATTATTGAAAATGAAAATACATTCTGCGACCAACACAAGTTTATAAGTTTTGTTCAACATGATCTTTTTGAAGCCCAAATTCAATTGTCAAGTAAAATGCTAAAGTTAAATGAACTACACCAGGGTCACATGAGTTCTACGCCACGACCAGGAAGCCTCCCTCAACTCTATCCATCTTTGTTTAAAACATTTCCCCTAAAACTTCAAGTTATATGCAGCTTGTCACAGAATAAAATGAGCTTGCTTACACCAAATACCTTATTTCAGGCATTTTATTTCCTTTCATTCATCAACTTCTGGACGACGAAACCGGAAATGCTAAAAATGCTAATTTTCAGGTTTTGGCCTACAAAAAAATACATCATCCCTGCAGCATTTTATTATACTTTTACAAAGAATAACTTTTTATTTGTGGGCTAGGATAATGTGTTGGGAAAGTAAAACGGGTTCTACATGCACACAAAAAAGAAGAACTAATCCAGTATTGTAAAATAAGATTACATTTCTCTAATAGATGTTGACCTTTCCTCGCTTCTTCATTTGTGAGCCTCCCAAGGCATTGGATCATTTCCTTGTTTTTCCAGGTTCATCTTTTTCTTCTTTCTCTTGCGTTCTGCCATGACCATGGCCGCCACCACAGTGACCATCACCGTCCCGCTTATGACCAGGACAGTGGCTGTTTCTGCGACACACAGCTGGCTGTGCATTGAACCCAGAGACGCTCCAGCCAGTAAGAGCGGAGAGTGGCATGTGATGTTCATGTAATCATCCACATGGAGATGCCTGACGTGGAGTATCTTCCCGAAAACACGATGCAGTTCGCAGTCGCACGTCCAAGGGTTCTCTGACATCTGCAGATGCGTGCTGGGCGTCCGAAGGTTTAAAAACGTCTTGAACTTCAGGCTTCTCAACTGGTTGGCTTCTAAGTTCAGTATGGTGAGGGTTCGCAGTGGAGCCAGCGCTTCTGTTTCAATCTGGGAGATATTATTGTGGTCCAAGAGAAAAACCCCAAGAGCTTGTTGCATGGTCAGCAGGCCTTCTTGGAGAACCGTCAATTGATTCCACGCCAGGTTAAGGTGCCTCAGCATGATAAGCCCACGAAATGCCCCAACTTCAATGACCTGAATGTGATTGTGACTGAGATCTAACCTCTCTAGACTTTCTAGGGCCTCCAAGGAGTGGGTCTCAAGACGCTCCAGAACGTTGTGGGAAAGCCCGAGATCTTTAAGGGAGGTCAAGCCTTGAGAGAAATCTGGAGGAAGGACACGGAGCTCATTGTAAGCCAGGTTCAGCTTGTTCAGGAAGGTCAGAGAGGAAAGAGCCTGGTACAGAAACAAGGCACATTCAGCTAACAATTGAAATTTAAAGACCAAAGAGAGAGAGAGAGAGAGAGAGAGAGAGAGAGAGTGAGAGTGAGAGAGAGAGAGAGAGAGAAGGAGAAGAATGTATTTTCAGATCACATTTGAACGGACAGTTCACTCAATTCAGTCGTCATTAACTCACACTCCTGTCGTTACAAACCCACATGACTTACTTTCTTTTGTGGAACACACACACACAAAAAAAAGATATTTGGAAGATGTTTCAACTGTTTTTGTCCTCATGGTGAAAGTGAAACAGTAAACACTTTCATTGAATAGACACACACACACACACACACACACACACACACACACACACACACACACACACACACACACACACACACACACACACACACACACACACACACACACACACACACACACACACACACACACACACACACACACACACACACACACACACACACACACACACACACACACACACACACAAAGAGAGCAGCATTTTCTAACATTGCAGAAAAAAAAGAACAAAGGGGAAAGTCGGATTTGGAAACATCAGGAGGGAGACTGAATAATGACAATTTTCCTTTTGGTAACTATCCCTTTAAATACTGTATTTTCCCACATATAGCCTGCGGTTTATACCAGATTTACAAACCCAGCAGGGGGTGAGGCTTATATCACAATTTTTTGTACATAATATTTCAATATATTTGTTACGTCCCTAAGGACGTAAGGGTTTTCTTTTGCGCTATTTTCTTTCTTGCAAGGGTTGTTGTCTCTGGCGCTTGTACTGTCACTCTGACAGCTGGCGCTGATTGGCTGTCTGACCTGTCAATCATGTAAGAAGACGTGATTGGCTGTGCTGCATGAGGGCGTGCTCTTCTCATCTCATCCGATGATCAACACCTGTAGAATCGCTTCTTAAGGGACGAGCTGCTGCACAGCGGGAGAGACTGCTCTTTCTTTTTCTTCTGATTCTGACTTGTATTTGTTTTCTTATTGTTTGAATTTTGCGCACAAGCACTGTGTACTGAGCCTGAACAGTTATGATAATTGACGTCAAGAGAGAAACATTCGAAATTTGAAATGTGAACTTACACAAAAAATTTCATCAATCCATGGGTGCGGGTTATATAAGGGTGCAGGTTATGCCAACGATTTTTTACACAAAACCCACGGGCTATATGAGGGTGCAGATTATCTGCATCTGCGGGTTATTTGTGGGAAAATACAGTACACTTGGAACCTTTCCTTAGTACAAAATGTTCTTCACACTAAGAAAAAACAGTTCTTTAAAGAACTGTTCACTGAAAGGTTCTTTGTGGAACCCAAAATAGTTGTTTTAAACTAAAACAAAGCTTCCAAAAGTGGTTTTCATAATGATGCCACATTTTGGGAAAAACTTATCAGTGAAAAGATAAGAACCTTTATTTTAAGAGTATTGGACAACCAAAATTAAGCACACCTGAGAATGCACCACCTGCATGTTGCATTGTGAAAGCAGGAGGACCCGGAGGGCCCATATCCCAGTAAAAGAGGTATTCCTCAACTCTGACAACTTGTTCCCACTGAGGTCCAGGAGCCACGTGCCATGAGGAATACTGTGGGGAATGTGAGTGAGCCCTCGGGACTGACAGTCCACTAGCTCAGAGGATTCGTAACAAAAACACTGATGAGGGCAGAGCTTTGAGGCCACAGCGACCAGGAAAGTGACGGGTAAAAACATGGCGCAGAGCATCTTCAACTTGAGTTCGGCGACTCCAGATCAACAACCGTCTGATTGAGCTGAAAAGAAAGAGTCAACTGGTATATTCCAGTACATTTATATTCATTTTCAAACAGCTTGCAGTCTGAGATCTACAGGGATTTGTGGCTTGGCATGAGAACTCAAATTATATAAAGAGCTAAATCCTTTAATCCGTTTATTTCACACAAATCGGCATCAGAATTCATAATTATGTTGGTCAACATTCTTCCTAGACAACTGTGCATAGACTAAATTACCAAGACATTCATTCATTCATGCTTAAAGTCTCACAGATCTTATTGTACTTACGACAAACTCCGCAAGTCGGTCTTCAAGAAAATGGAGCCTCTGGTTGAGTGGAAACATGCCACTCATATCAAACACACTTTCCCCTAAACAAAAATCAAACGGTTTTGGATTCCTGCCTCAAAAACTGAACAATACTACATCTACATCACTGAATCCAAAACCACTCACGAATGAGGAAAGTCACCGTTGGGTCTTGTTCCACAGCTAATAAAGAAACGCAAAGCTAACTTTTCTAACTCTGATTTAGATCTATAGCGAAGCTGAGAGCGTCCCGCATGCAACCTGCTTTTGAGTCTCTATGACATGGACTTGATTTATCCTCAAAGCACATTGCATCACTCAAGAAACAAGAGTACTTGGTACACACTGAATATTTCATCGAACGGTCCATCAGTTTAGAAACAGGACGTGTAGTCTTACAGTTAAGCAAGATCTCAACAGAAACCTCAAGGAGTGTCTTACAAACATGTTAAATCTTTGACATGGACCACGGCGAGGCATTTAGTGATTGAATCTAGTGTCAGCAGTGTGATGGGAACGTCTATTAGTTACAGTATTAATCTAATCTTTATACTCAATCATTCAAGATCAAGACCTTTGACATCTGCCATTATTGGGTCAAGGAAAGTCAAAACCCTTTATAGCTCATAGCAGTGATGAATAATGCATTGAAACTCGACTCGTGTAATTAACCCATAGGTTGTTGGCAGGCAGTAGTTAATGAGGTTTAAGATATCTGACCTGGAAACTAACTATAATTACATGTGCACCTGGAAACACTTTACGATTTCTAAAAATACTCCAAAAAGGGTAAGAGATTCAATGTGATACAAATAAAATACAGAGAAATAAAAAAGCATTCTATTGTAGTGAACAGAAAATCCGTAATCACACACTTCCCGACTATATAGTAGGTGGAAAGCAGTTTGTGACAAAGTATAATAAAAGAGTCTGTTCCCAGATAAGCTACTACTACTGGAGAGATTCTGAATTGCGCAAAAGATGGACGCTTTACTATCCCATGATGCAACGGGACAGGATTTGTGAATGGCAGTGAAGCGACGCAACCGATGCTGTAGATCATGTGATAACATGACAAATATAGTACGTCCAGATTACATTTAAACTACACACTCGTACTAGTGGAACCCACTTATCTCAAGCTCGGTTAACTCGTCAATCCTGTTATGTCGACGTTTTTTAAGTGGAACCGCAAAACTCTGTTTGTCGAAGCATTTTCTTATCGGTTATGTCGATTCTTTTACGTCGCCGAACACTAATATCTCGAGCACAAAAGAGACAAATTCGCCACTTCACATGGTTATCTCGATCCCCGTGACTAATGATCGTACCGAGTTCACTGCGCATGCGCAGCAAAATGACTGTTATGAGCGAATGGGTTTATGTGACTGTTTACGCTGTGAGCGATCGTTGTGTTTGCAATGTTGGAGAATATAATTAAAGGTTTGTTTCGAGAATCGAAGGTGGTTTTTATCGTATACTGGTAAATCTTGCACCAGCTGTCAGAGTGGTTGAAGAATAAATAAACTGGTCACACAAGAGCGCAAGTACAAACCAGAAAAAAAAACACTCAGACAAACACTAGCTATATAACAGTCAGCAGTAGAGTAAGTGAACGAATCTCTCTCCTCACTCAAAAACACTCTCCTCCCCGTGCGCGCTCACACCAGAACAACATCCGTATTATAGGTATATTCCCAACATAAACGAAGTAGCCGTTACAATCTCTGCTGTTAGTTGGTGCACATATGCCTTTAGTTGTTAGCAAACATATACAGTGTATGTACATTTTTATAGCATGCCGATCAGTTCATTAAATAAATCGCCATATTGGCTGTTGGTTATCTCAACGCTTTTTTTGCAACCCCCGAGGCTGTCGACATAACCAAACTCCACTGTATATAGAACATACTTTTTCAGCAGCCATGAATTACTTTTTCAAAATAAGTACCTGCTTAAGTACTTGCAAGCATTCTTGGAGAGCATGTGATTTTAGATGCATCCATATTTGACTTGACTTCTGGTTCATGCATCATATTGGACAGGTCCAGTGTGATGCATGAACCAGAAGCACTATGTATACTGGTTTGAAACACTATGGTATACTGGTTTGGCAAAGCAGCTAATCCATGTACACAAAAGAGACACGCCATGGACAGAATATTATACATATGGCATAAATACTAGTTATAATACTATACTGTACCAGTATAATACTATACTGAGCTAATTCATCTGTGTTTTGCTAAATGAATAAAATGCTACTCGATTAGAACCGGTGGAAAATAAGCCACATAACGGAAAAATATTTTTCACCCCTTTTGAAAGCATATCGTGTTCTGAAAAATCAACTGAGAGTACAATATTACAGTCAGAATTTTTGTTATTTTTATTTTAGAAAATGTCCTTTGTAACGCGTGGCATTTGAAGTCACATTTTGTTTAAAATACAGAAATGACAGACACTTGTAGAACACAAACAGTCAAAGAAAGAAAAAAAAAGCATCAAAGTAAATAAAGCTAACAAGCTTTTCTGACTGGTTTGATTTTTCTCTTTTTTTGACAAAATGGAATAGAAGGCGAAGGAGGGATGTAAGAGAGAAGAAAATAAGAAAAGCTATTCTTAGATGAAACAGGAGAAGGAAGAAGGGGCGGGCGGGGGGGGGGGGATAAGACACTGTTAGTCAAAGAAACTATGGTTTGTTTGATGGTTGGCGTTTTAAATTATCTTTATAAAGTCTAATTTAGAATGAACTCTTCTCACTCTCATGTTTCTTAAAACATTTTTGCTTTTTTTTTTTTGCTTTTTTGTTTCTTTAGTTGATCTTCCAGACCCTAGGCCCTTGGTGCATCCACCCTCGGACTAGCGCCGCAGAGGAGATGAGCGCTGGTTTCCACCAGCTGTTAGGCCCTTGATGCCCGCGGTGCCCTCCCCGGATGAGCCATACGCCCCACTCAGGAGGATAAAGACGAGTCCTTCTGTGTTTGCTGTGCTTGTGTACGCGGCGGCATCGACTTCTGGCTTTCCACATCTCTAAAATGTTTCTCAACCTGAAAAGACAGACATGCGAGTCATGGCAGGTCATCTGTATATGCAAAAGCAGCATCAAGCATTGACTTGTAGAAACAGAGACATTTGTCACCTGTCTTGTAAAGAACAAACATTTTCTACAATACTGACACTGAAATTCATTTCCAGTACAGATGCACTGATTGACTGGAATCATCTGATTCTCCACATGCTCAGCAGAAACGCTCCCCAGACTCGCCCTCTTCTCTCCGATGGTGAAGTGACACACACACACACAATCGTCTCACTCGCTCTGGTAAAATAGTGCTTGTATTGCACAATTTTTGTAATCCATACGATAAAAGACTTCAGGGGGGGGGGTTTTCGCCCGAGTAACGACAAAATGATCGAGATGCGAAAAAACATTTCCGAGTTTTTTTTTGAAATTCGCGCTGATTTTGGTTCGGGTTGAATGAAGGCTACAGTTTGTCCGGTCAGAACAATGATGTCTCACTCAGGGAATAATCCAAAACTGGTGTTTATTAAAGGTGCATAGATGTGTGGTTACGCATGATCGATAAAACTTCAACGATTGGTACTAATTCCCTGTATTTCACTCAATAAACTATATATACACACAATCTTCAGCCGATCTCTTTTACCTTAATCATCCGTCAGCTCTCTCAGATGGAAAGTTTTGGAATAGTCCATTTCCCACTGAATGACAGGGATGGCTGGAATAGTCCATGTAAGAAGGGGAACACTTTTTACAATCCTGCTCTCCTATTGGTCAGCATTGTGCCTAGTTAAACTTTATCTAATCACTCAGCATGGATGTGAAGATTGTTGCTGAAGTGAAAAGTAAGAAGAGGATGCTTTACCTTGAATTGAAAAGGGGGATAATTTAGAAGTATGGAGCTGGGATGCGCTTCATCCCATGCTAAATGTGGTGTTTTTTTAAGGCTTGGAACGGATTAGGCAATTTACATGTAAAAGCTTGACCGCCATACGAAAAGATCGACTTACGAAGCCAACCTCGGAACGGATTAATTTCGTAAGTCGGGGTTCTACTGTATTCAGAAACGAGTGCAGTTACTGCTACAATTTTATTAATCGTTTCTGAATAACTTTTAGACTACAGACCAAAATAAAACAGCCTACTTGATACGTTTAAAATGGGAGATGATATTGTTATTCTGCATTTACAGGATAGTTAAATTTTTCAATCTGCAGAACAAAATAAAAATGAATAGCAATGTTTACTTAGAAAATTACACAAGTATGCATGTTTGATTGGGACTGTCGCAAAGTCGCAAGAACACGTCGCCGTCAGCGTTGAAAGACGTCAAATTAAGCTAATTCAAGTTACAATAGTTATTCTGTTAAGTTCAGGGAGTGACTTTGAAGATTAATGGTCTGTCAATGCACGGATCCAATAGGATAATGATTTTCTCAGCCATTTATGCCCATTTAAGACAAAACCAACTGTTTTTACGGGGATATTTTGACAATTATGTGCATTTGTCTGTGTTGGCGTTTTCCCGCTCTTAAAGAGCGCTATCAAGAATTAGAAACGATTTTCTACTCCTAACCCTACTAACTACAAGCCTACAGTCATTCATAGCATTGCATGTGTAAGAAAACCACAAGGCAATGCGAAATACGTCACTTTTTTCACACTATACATTGTTGTTCTAGTCGACATTAAGATACTTGCAAGACGTTGCCAAAACATTATCTAACAATCATTTCACCCAGCCATATCACTGAACAGAAAGATAGTCTGTGATACTCACAATTTTGCGTATATGACTTAGAGCACTTCCCTCTTTGCCTTTGCAGTTATCCACCTGGTAAGGTGGTGAGATTACAACGTCATCCATCACAATGATGTTCTTCTCCTGCCATTTACAGTCTTTGATGCTGGAGAACAAAGAGATCAAACCACAAACTGAAGACGGGCGACAGTAACACTGAAAACCAAGAGGAAAGGCCCCGATATACTCACGGACAACTTCTTTTTCACTCTTTGCTTTGGAGTAAAAAGAGATTTGAAACACGTGAGCAGCGGTAAAGTGTTAGCGAACATCCTCACGCCACCCACGCTACTGAAAGCGGCGCTTAGATGAAAGTGTAAATAAGTGCTGTACGCTTTCCTTTCAATAAACATACCACAAAAACAGTAAAGAAAACATGATCATATCGTTGTTACACACGCTCTACAATTCAGCACTTTTAGCCCTTTCAGACCGTTTAAAGCAGCTTTACAGTAGTAAACATGAAAAAATAGTGTCTGTGTTCAAATTACAACATCTTCTGCTATAAAACAGCTCAGTGTGTTCATGACCTCGAGGGATTGAACTGTGGAAAACTTCTCGGATTCATTTCTTCCAGAGAGCCTCATTTACCCATTACGTAACGGCAGAGCGAAGGCGTTTATCGGACGGGATGGATTCCCCAAAAGCAACTACGGTCTCAACGTCACAAACAGAAATCGTGACTATAGTTGGCTAATAACACTTTTGGGAAACAAACTTCCAAAGAACAGCAAGTGGTTGCAAACTCCCAAAACAAACACAAAATGCAGATTTTGTTTTAAATAACAGATCAAGTATATCGGGGCCTTAATATAGAGACAAACGTTTCAAAAAATGTGCAAGCTCAAGTTCTCAGTGCATGATTGTGTTTATTGAAATCACATTTTGACATCCAGAGGAACTACTTCAGTACAATACAGCTTTATCTCACATACAAACTCAATTCCACAATAGTTTTTCATTGAAGATTTTCTCAATACAATCATCCAGTTAGATCCTTTGATTATAGACTGTGGTAAAGTGAAGTTGGCAGGTCTTACGTTTTGTGTATAGTCTGGAATAATTGCTGGCCCTCGACTGACACCCCAGCACTGATTGCATAGGCTTGGGACAACTTGTCTTCCTTTTCCGTCCTCGCCCGATTGGCAAGCTGTAAAACAAAAGAGGTCAAGGTAAGACGGGTAACAGACGGGTAACTCTAGTCCTGGAGAGTTTAGCTCCAAAACAACTGTCTGGACGTTTCTAGCAATCCTGAAGACATTTAGCTGTGTCCAAAAATCACCCCAATTCCCTACAATAGTGCATTAACACAGTCCCCTTGAAGGAGTGAATGAATACGAGTGAGTTTGACACCGAGTGCCGGAAGGGCTGATGCTTTTGCACAGTTTGTGCTTGCGGCTTAATCATTTGAAACTGGGCAAACTGGCATCTCCAGTCGTAATGCAAAGATTTATCCTGAACTCTGTCATGGAAAGCGGTTTGGAAAAGGGATGAGCGCGCCATCTTCTGGTGAGATGTGGGAGTTAGTTCAGCACAGGACTCTCACAGTGCATTATGGGTATTCTCTAACATCGGGTGTACACTTGTTACAGCGTTGCATTGTGGGATTGAATGAGTGCACTCATAATGATCACTACAATTGACTGTCCCGTAAAAGAGTGCCATATTTGGGGGTGATTTTGGACACACCCTGATCGAGCATAACATGTGAAAGTTAGTTTTTTTTTAACCACATGGCTATATTCAGACTGCCAGCAAAAATTTTGCACATACAGATTTTATCCAGATAGTTTTCTGAAAGTTTGAAAAGCAAAAACACATGAAATCTGATTCCTGGTCGTTTGAAACGCGATTCCAATCCAGTTTTTACAGATGCGTCTCAGGCTTGGATTTCAGATGGTCTTTTGCATTTGGTAATGTGACATACAATGCGATCGTCAAAATCAATGACGGACGCATTCATATGTTGGCTGTGGTTTGGCTCCATGTTTCGAAAGTCTCGTCACACCTACACAGTCACCAAAGCAACACACATACAGCGCTTGCGTCTGGACAAATCTTATTCGATCACTTGCAACTAATAGTGAAGATGGTCTTCTTGAAAAAAGACCTCATTTGAGAAGAAATCTGATTAGCCTGCAGTCTGAACATGAGCCTGAGAGTGAGAAAACAATAGAGGACATGAAGACAAATACGGGAGAAATCACAGTACAGTGGAGTTCACTTATCTCGAGCTCGGTTAACTCGCCAACACTTAAGTCGTCGTTTTTGAAGTGGAACCGCCAAACTCCCTTTTAGTCTTAGCATTTTTTTTATCGGTTATGTCAATTCTTTTATGTCGCCGAACCCTGATATCTCGAGCACAAAAGAGGGACAAAGTCGCCACTATCTTGTGACTAATGATCGTACAGAGTTCACTGCGCATGCGCTGAGATAGTGTTGCACGTGCATCACAGTTCGTACGGTCGCTCACTCCAATGACGCTTCACTCACTCTTGTTGATCTTGTCTAAGGGAAAACACGCTATAACTCTAATCTGGGGGATATTTTCACTTCTAAAAATGTCAGGGAAGGTTTAAGAGAAAACTGGACAATCAGTAAATAGAGAGTGTGGAATCATATTGCGGTGGTGGAAACGCTACAAAAAGTTTGACGGTATGGTTCTTTCTTAGGAGAAGAAACTGTTTTAGACAGCACACATAATATTGAAGCGTTTGTTTTCAAGCAGACCGTTAAAGACAAAAAGCAACAAAGCATTTTAGAGTTTGTAAAGAAACCATAGTAACCACGTGTGCGATACTATCAGAACTGTGTCTGAGCGAAATTACTGTTATGAGCGAATGTGTTTGTGTGTGTCGTGACTGAGCGAAATTGTGTTTGCAATGCTGGAGAATATAATTAAAGGTTTGTATGGAGAATGGAAGGTGTTTTTTATTGTACACCGGTAAATCTCTGCTGTTAGTTGGTGCACATATGCCTTTTCATCCTCAGGAGGGACGGCTTTACTTTAACAGGAGGAAAAACACACTTTAAGCAACTGCAACTAAGCTTCACTTCCTTGTCAGGCATAAAAATTCACTTAATTTGCAGTGACAAAATAGAATAAATTATCTACTTTATAGAACCATCGAATGTGACGCTTTAGGAGTTTTACATGCATTTAAAGTTACCGATTAATCAATGAATCGACTGTTCATTTGAATGAAAACTACTATATTATCCATCTCATAATCCTATAGTTCAACAAGTACAATAGACATTAATATTATATAAAGTTGTCACCAATAA